>PVHP010018702.1:0-32779 GCA_004024765.1 Zapus hudsonius
TAGAAACTAGGCAATCCAGAATGGTCTATATGTGTTAACCTATACTGTTCTAACTCTCCAATGGAGATTGTATTTGTATTTTCCAGGATATAGCGAATGAGCTGTGGCCCATATAACTCTACCACCCGACAGCAGGCCAAAAGATGAGACCATGGCAAGAGATGAGCCACCACAGTCATATTGTGGAGGATCCATATGGTACCCTGCAGAGAAGTACGGGATGAACAAGGGACCCATACCCACAGCCATTCAACCAACTCAGGATAAGCCAAATGTGTTTGTGTTTTTCAGGATACAACGAAAGAGCTGTGGCCCATCTAACCCTACCAATCCACCATAGGCCGATGACCCAGATCCTGTCAAGAGAGGAGCCACCACAGTCATATCGTGGAGGATCCATAGGGAACCCAGCAGACAATGAGAGATGAACAAGGGACCTATAACCACAGCCATTCAATCAACATAGGATAGGCCAATGAGACAGAAACCAAGGATTTTCGACACAAGGACCTCTAAGCTCGCAACATTAAAACAGCCTTTTTACTCACCCACCACGACTCAGGTAACTGAGCGGAAGAGGGGGCGGAAAGATTGTGAGAGCCGTGGTGGGGGAGACGGTCTAGAGGCATAGCACCCATCAGTAACAACTGACTTGGGCCAGGAAGACCGGGATGAGTACTAAGATATACAGGATCCCTTGCCACAAGGACTGATACAGACAGCCCATGAAGGAGGATATACAACTGATCAGGGATGGGGAGGGGGGGAATTGGGGAAGTCGGGATAACAACGCATGGTTTGCCCAATAAATAATGTAACTCATAAAAAAAAATAAATAAATAAACAAAAAAAGAAGGTGAATTCTGCTGGAATGTTTCAAGTTCCACCAGAAAGCTCCCTATAATGGCAATTATACATTTACCAAAGTCTAATGCTCCCATGCTTCAAGCATGTAATAAATAATAGTTTAATTCATTAAATAATAATAAAAAAAACATGTTCATCTAGTTTCAAGTTTTAAATGACATATTGGAGTTGCAAACTGATACAGTTGAATCTGGTGAAAAGGGAAAGAACAACATTGTTTTAAACATAAACTGAGTAGTAGAGGAGCCTATGGTAGTAAAGATAATTTTTTTCCTCTTTGCCAAGTCAGAGTCAATATATATCTCAAAAAGCAGTGAATGTGATATTAACATGAGAAGGCCACTGTACTCTTAAGTCACACCAGATGTGGTACCTACACAAGATATGTACACAATCGAGTCATCATCCTTCTGTTATACATAGAGGTGGGTTTGGGGAGAACACTGCCCTCCTTGATGAACTAATGACAGATAATGGTTTCCAGGGATTAGGAATCATTGCCATCAAGCATAGGCACTAGTAGAGATGAGAAGAAAGAATACATTGAGACTGATGGGGGTAAAAGAAGGGAATGTGGAGTATGATCAGAATGTAATATATAACTTTTATCAAAATACCTTAGAATCATATAAGTTTTTTAAAAGCAGTGAATGGAGTTATCCCCATTTCTAACTTGTTTTAGGTTGGCATATTTTCTCATATATGTATGCAATGACAAAATAAGAATTAATGGAGCAACCAAGAATAAACTCATGGAATTTATTTGTTTGTCACATAATGGCTAAGGTTACAGTGTGTGTTGTTTGGGAAGCTGCTCATTCTTGGGACATTAAAAGAGAAATCCAGAGGCTATTTTATGGGAAACATTAATTTTCAACCTAAGGCAATATTGATATGCCAGGTCTAATGAAAGTGGGACAGAGATTCAGGAAGTGATATAGCTTTCTTTTGAAGGAATCAGAGTAGCATTGGTGCAATAGGAAACATAGCATTAGTGCCTAGCTAACAAAATGTGAACAAAATGGGTAATAATTATCCTCCTCATCTTAATTCCCAGATCATTCTAAGAAATTGGAAACTTTCTTGGCACCTTGATGATGCCTCATTATGAATCCCAACTGACTGACATATTGAACAGTATAACAGGGTTCTTATAGAAGACACTAAAAGCAATGGCACTGATGAGCTACCACCTTCAAGTGACATCACAAACAATTCCTAAAACAGGGAAGTAAGGCAGCGATAGAATAATGAGGAGAGCCTAAGATACTTCTAAGTCTGTAGTTACTGTTTATATCTACAAGTACTTAAGACTTCCATTAAATACTTTGTCATGAAATGAGGAAGGGAACTAAAGGAAATGACATGTGGCTACATGTACTAAATCATCATGAATAGGAGAAACCACAGAATTCATCACTGCCCACCTAAAGCCTCAGAGATCTACAACTAACTATGAGACATAGGGATTATCATTTCTAAATATACAGGACTATTTTATGAAAAGAATCTAGAAACCAAAAGAATTATTTTTTGTTATCTTGCTTAACAATAATGGCTTATGACTTAAAATAACAAAAATCAATAACAATTTTCTAAAAGAAATTGATGATGTAGATTAATGAAGACAAAAATCAAATGAAAATAGATAATTGTGTTATTGGAAATGAAACAAATTTAGCTATACAGAATATTTTCTAAAGTCAGAATTATCAAATGATCCTCAGAAAAGAATATTTTACAAACCAAATAAGAAAAATGACAATGAATTAAATATTTTTCCATAAGATTGCCTATGATTATTGTATATTTTATTGCTTGAAATTTGCACGTTGTTTTAATAGCAAGAATGAGAATAAGAACCTTTAAGTAAGAAAAGCAACAGCTGCTTATTACACTTGAATGCTAATTAAAGATCTTGTGTTTTAGGGCTGGGGAGATGGCTCAGTGGTTAAGAGCACTTGTTGCTTAAGGATGAGGGCTTCTTGTGCAGAGACTCCAAGCCTGATTCCAGAAAACCCATGTAAAAATAGCCAACCATTGGCAACCCATGAGTATAAACTGCATAAGGGAGACTGAAGAATCACTGTGGCACACTGGCTGCCAATAGCTCTGAATTGAATGAGATCACCACCTTAGGGAAAGAAATACACAGGTCAGTAATAAGAAAGACACCTAATGTTCTCTTCTGGCCTCTGCACACATGGGCATTGCATGGTGGGGGGGTGGGGCTTAGCTGCACATACATGCATATACCACATAGCACATTGGATTTCATTCTATCTCTCTCTCTCTCTCTCTCCACACACACACACACACACACACACACACACACACACACACACACACCTTGTGTTTTCAATTAGTAAATTCAGTATAAGGGATGTATACACAATATAATTCTGGTTTGTAATTTGGGTGTTTAACTACATTTTCATGAAATACTAATTACCTAACTCTATTTCTGAGAAGCATAATCATTCTGGATAAGTGTCCTATACAGAGGCTTTCTGGACTATTTGGATAATACAGAAAATAATCCTGAAGCTAAGATAAGAAACCATTGTTCAAAACTAACTTAACAATGACTTATTGAAAAAATTAGTCAATTAATAGCAAAAACTATTGATTACTACTGAATCACTTCTTCCATATCAATTAAGAACAAATAATTCAAGACAATGTTTAGTAGCTATGACAATACAACTTTCATGAAAAATAATATAAATAAAAACATATTTTCAAAAGAGAAGGGATTTTCTACAAGGCATAATATGTGTACGAATGGATATGCTATGACAATATGCAGTATTAACACATCTCATTGGCATACAAAAATAAAGAACATTGGGTATAATTTGAAAGCAATGCTGGGTTTGTATCATATTTTTTAAAATTTCATTTTTAAAATCAAGTAATAATGCTACCATGCTTAATGTAAGTACTCTTTGATATACATTTTTAAATACAGTTTCAAAAGAGTATGTACCTATAATTATATTTGCAGCATTGGTTAGACTTATAGTAAAATGATTATTTGGCATATAATTTCAGATCCTCCTTCTTGCCAAACCTAAGATTCTGTGAAGGAAGACACTGTTGGACATTTTATTCATGTCACTCTTCCTAGTGACTGGGACATAATAAATCCACAAGAACAAATCTGTTACACAAATGCATGAGGTAGTATATGTTCTGTTCAATACAATTTTGACAATGGTAATTTTGCCTTATTTTAATGCTTATACATATACATTAATTTATGCATAGGCATTGATAAAATTTGGACTGTTTAAAAATCACTAATATACAGAGAAGGTTTACCTGTAGCAAAATTTATAATGAGTGTTTCTCTGGAAAATAGTCATGAACCTGATGCTTCATATTCCAACATTTGAGATTTCCTTCCATTTTCCAGTACAGTTTTTCCTAATGGCCTTATTTTAGAATGCAAATTCTTTGGAGAGTGAATGTTCAGTCTTGAATATATTGGTGTAAATTAGTTTTAAAATTTCACTCTTCTGATTAGATTTTTCTACCAAAAGCTCTAGACTGAAATGATCTTGGTTCAATTGTTCAGTGAACTTGATTAGTACAATAAGAGTCTACATAAGATACAAAGAATTCAAAACTCAAATATATAAGGGGTCATGAAAGCTTCATGCACTTCTTATCTAGTAGACAACTACTTATCTTTTTACATCAATAATTTATTCAGTAATTCAAATGGAAGAAATTTAGCTTTCTGGCACATTTTAGTAAAAAAAATCATTGAACCACAAAATAAATATGGAAAATCCAACTAATAAATACTTAGCTTACTGAATTTGTGCCATTCATATATTCACATGATCAGTAACCAAAGCACTAGTAATCCAACAAACATTTTCCCTGAACCTTTCCCAGTCACTGACTTTTCACATCGCATAGAAAGTCTCTGACATAATTTTAGCCAGTAGCTTGTGAAAGAATGTGTAGGAACTTTTGTCACCTATTTTTTCAGCTTTTCAGCTTGAGTCAAAATTCAAAGAAACTAAATATAATCTCATCTGACATCTTCTGATATGTCTATTAGATTTTAAAAAATCTCTAATAATAACTTTTAAGATCCACCCCAAAGAGAGGTGCCTAAGATTTTAATGTTTTATATCATTCTTCCAAATCCTAAGAGGGGATTGATACATTTGTTCTTACTAGATGACTTAAAAACCAGAAAAATTCAGATTAAATTTTCCAGTAGAAATATATATATACAGGTTCTACTCTATTCCTCAAACACAATCAAAGAAGATATTCAAATCGTCTACAAACCTCAGAGCACTAGCTAGATTCGAATATTAACCACTTCACCTCACCAAATGTTCATGACAATGTTAGCTTGAACTTGCTCTAGGGTCAGAATCCCACAAATTCGAGGTACTGCTGCTTCTCATTCTTGAGAAGTGAGGTGAGCAACATTTAGGATTTTCTCTACCATAACCTACTTAGGTGAGTTAAGAAAAAAATCTCCTATCTCTAATCCTGTGTTTAATCATATTAATAATGACTTATTGTGACAACTGAAAGAGATAAAACAAGTAAAATATTTAGTATAGTGGCTGGCAAATAATCAACACTTAGAAAACCTGTTACTGTTGCTAATTTTGCTGATAGAGGGTAGGAAAACTATCTATGAATTTATCATATATATTCTTCTAAACCTGGACCATTAGGCATTTTTAAAAACTCAGAAATGTCATTACTGGTACAGCACTCATTATCTGGCATTGTTTTAACATAACTGTTTTCTCTAAAAAGCAACAAACAAGACCTTTGGTGAAAGAAAAGTAAAGCAAGACAAAATCTATGATCCTTAGCCATTGGACCTTAGTCCTTAAAGCATTGCTTTGACCTTATAAAGCCGTTTCCTCTCTTGGACAAATGGAGAAGAGGGAAACTTCACTGACAAACAGTAAAATATGCTCTCCAGACTCCCAAGAATGGCATCTCTGAGAGGTACTATGAAAATTGTTACAAACTAATTGAATAGAGTATGGCAGATTACTAAAAACTGACATAGTACACATGCAGAGTTGTGAAATTCTTTCCACAAATGGATACCCATATGAAGCTTATAAGGAAGTATTAGCAGACATATTGCATCATTGAAACATTTAAATCACATGGTAATTTCTATTTGGCAAATTATCCCTTGTTATATAATATCTCCCACATCTCTTTTTCTCTGCATTAATTCCAGTAAAATTCATCTTGATTAAATTTATTATTCCACACTATCAAGACCATTTTAGACATGTTTGACATCCCATGTTAACTATTTGTCCTAGGTTTCTGACATCTAAGAATAATTTATCATATCTCTTAAGCCTGCCTCTGGGAATTTTCTAACAAACTATCAGAGTAGGTAGCAATGCTGTACAATACACACATCACATCCTATCGTGTAAATATTGATATGTCCCACTATCCAGTAAACTTAAGATATCGTCATTCATATGCCTACAAATCTAGGTGAGTACACAGTTATCTAGTTCCTTTATTATCATGTCCAGCAATACTAAGTGATGAAAATAATGGTTTTTCTCCTATATAAACAACAGGAAAAACCTGTGAATTTCTTCAAACACAGTCAGTAAAGAATCACATAGCTGTTTTTGGTCAATCTAGGAACTATGTGTTGTGGTCAGTTTTCTAGTTGCTGCGCAGAAAGAACCCAAACATAAGTGGCTTGTGGAGGAATGGGTTTATTAGGCTTAGGGACTCAAGGGAAGACTCCATCCTGGCAGGGAAAACGATGGCATGAGCAGAGGGGTGGACATCACCTCCGCCACAGCACTGGAAACAGTGACAGGAAGGTGTGCAAAATACAGTGGCAAGGGGAAGCTGGTCTGTAATCCCCAAAAGCCCGCCCTCAACAACACAGCTCTATGGAGGTTCTAATTCCTGAGTTGCCATCAGCTGAGGATCAATCACTGAAAAGACATTCATTTGTTTGTGGGGGACACCTGGATCAAACTAGACACTATGTCAAGCCTGATTCTTTTTTCTAAAACTCCATAACTTGGGATTGGCCTTTGGTTTATTCACTTAGAAAAATTTTACTAGGTTAAGAGCTAGAGAGATGGCTCAGCAGTTAAGGAACTTGCTTGCAAAGCCTAATGAATTAGTTTCAAATCCTCAGTGCCTATGTGAAGTTAGATGCACAGTGGTACATGCATCTTATACACACATAGAAGTATATACATATATTCAAATTCATATATTCAAATGCATATATATTAAAATGCATATATATTCAAATAAAATATATTTCCTAGAATAAGTACAGGAAGTATTATTGGTAAGGTTCAAACACTAGAAATAATTTTGTGCTTTATCCATGGCAGCTGCCTAAAATCACAGTTAATCCATGGAGTAGACCTCAGGCAAACATCCCCAAATCCTATTTTACAGTTCTTAAAGGAAATATTCAAATGTCGTACTATCATTCTAATTTAGTAAATAAATGAGATTCCCATAAATCTGGGAATCTTCTTGCTCTCACGGAGGCTTGCTTGTCAAACAATCTCTCTAGGAGGCTCAAACCACCCCTCTGCAGCTGTTCTCCTTTTGACTGGGTTGTATGAAGCACTTGCTTCACAAATAAAAGCCAATATGCTCATTAAGGAGCATAATAATACTGCAGCATACTTAAGGATGGGAAGAGAACCAACAGGAGATAGATGTGGTTTTCTAGGGATCAGTGTAAGGATCATATAACAACTCATTCCCTGTCAGTATTAAAAGCCAAAATTCATATTAAAATACATCTTAAATGTAATATGTTCATGGAATTGAATGAACACCAAAAGTGTTATTTTAATCTAAACGAATTTGTGTGACTACTACCTTTTTTCAGTATACTAAAGTGTGTCAGTTATCTATTTTGACTCTCAGCTTCAAACACACCCTTGTGTATTCTATGATAATATACTGGGTGCTCTAAAAATTATGTTTCCCATACTCCTTTGGCAGTTGTTTTACCATTAAATACAACCTACACAACTCACTGGTGAGGGATTAAAAAGCAAGGGAAAAGAATGATTGTGTTTTGGTTCATGCCTCAATATTAGCAGTTTTGTACATTTTAATTTTCACTATAAATTATCAGAGCCAGCATTATTGTACCTATTCACAGCTATCAAAAATGGCAGGATATGTCTAGCTTTTAAGGACAGAGCTCCAACTATGTAGGGTCTATCTTTTGAGATTCTAAAATACCAGAAGTAGCTAGGCTAGGTAATGACCTCAATCTGAGGTCAATTCTGATAGTCCCTCAGCAAACTCTGAGGGTGTGGTTACCTCAACTTCTTCCTTTCATATTCTCAGACACAGAGATGGTAAATGCATCCTGATATCTGTACTTGGGTTACATAATATGCCATTTATGTTCATTCAGACTTTCAATATTAGACATTCAATTCTCTGTAACAGATTCAGTCAAGTTTTCTATCTGTTTCTCTAGCTTCTACCTAATGCAATAAAAATGATTTATTTGTATTTTCATAAATTTTTGCATAGACATTAATGCATGTCACTTTTTGAAAAAAAGTAAATATAAGAATGGTTTTACATATTTGCTTCTTATAAAAAGGAACGTTTATGAAAATCATTAATCAACTAAAATGCTTCTGTTATTCCTAAAAATTAAAGCATGACTACTTGCTCAATAATTACAAATAATGTTGTAGATGATATGATCAAGTTTTCTCTTTCACATTATGCAAAAATGTTGTCAATGCACAATATTGATTGGGTACCCATCATGACTAATGTACCCTATACTGACAGTCCGAGTCTATACAAGCAATTAGAAGATGAGACTGATATAGATTAATGGTTGCTGACTTTCTGTATGGCAGTTGAGTACTTTCAACATATGGTTCCTTAGTTTATCTTCATTGATTCTATGATATAAATCACTACTATTTTATAGACGAGGAATGCCAGGGTGAAGAGAATAAATTGCTGCCCAATTTTACTTAGCTCATGGAAGAGACAGTAGTTGAAACCAAGTATCTGTTATCAGCAGTCACAACCCATGCCTTCAATAAATCAAAGATAAACCATGCCATCAAAATATTACTTAGTATATTAGTTACTTTTATAATTGCCAAATTTACCAAATACCTGACAAAAATATTTAAATGATTGAGTCTTTATTTTAACTGATTTTTTTGATGGATACAATCAATCATGGCAGGGGAGGACATGGGAGCAAGAGGGTGAGGGAGCTGGTCCCATTGCATTCACAGTCATGGGGAGGGAGGTAGGGAGGGAGGAAGATGGGAGGGACAGAGGGGGAAAGAGAAAGTGTGTGTATGTGAGAGAGTGAGAGTATAAGAAAGTGACACAACCTGAGAGCAAGAGAGAGAAACACATTGATGCTCAATTTGCTTTCTCAAGAATTTATTTATTGGGCTGAATAGATGGCTTAGTGGTTAAGGTGTATCTGGAGTTCATTTGCAGTAGCTGGAGGCCCTGGTGTGCTTTCTCCTCTCTCTCTCTCTCTCTCTCTCTCTCTCTCTCTCTCTCTCTCTCTCTCTCTCTCTCTCATCTATCTCTTTCCTCTAATAAATAAAATATTAAAAAAGAATTTTTTTTATTCTTTTTTTAGTCATTCTAAGCCCTCAACCCAGGGTATATTGCAGCCCATATGCAGGGCAGGTCTTCCATTTTTAATTAAACTTCTCTGGAAATACCCTCACAGACAAAGCCAAAGTTGTGACTAGGCATTTTTTAGTCTAACCAAATTGTTGAACTAAATATCACACTTAATATTTGCAAAATCATATGTATATAACTATAGAAAGTTGAGTTTATCACTTCACTTGAGAAAGAGTCATATTTTAACTTAATCATCAAATATTACATATTCACATTCTTCCTTTTACTAAGTAAAATCAAACAGATAAAGGATTAGGAAAGATATGAATAATTTAACCGCTCATACTGCTATTAGGCAAGGCTTTGCATATTTCCCATAATAAAATTAGGTAAGTAAAAAGAACTAATTAGTATGGGAGAAAGTAGATATATTACTGAAGAATTTAATCGGATTTTGTTTAGGTAAGAAATGACAGACTTAATAAATAGGGAAATGGTACAGTTATCTGAGTAGAATAGAAATAATAGCTTATCAGAGAAAAGACAATGGGATTTCAAATCCCATTTTACCACTGACTCACTTAGTAACATTTGACAAATTATAAAACTGCCTGATTTTTACTTCTCCCAAAAGAAAACACAGAAAAGATATGATAATAATTCTCTACATCATAGAAATTTTGCAATATTCATGGAAACTACTATAAAGTACTTCAAAAATACAAAATGCTATCTGTTGTAGTCAACCTGCTCTGTTGCTGCACAGAAAGAATCCAACAAAGGCGGCTTCTTGGGGGAAGGGTTTATTTGGCTTAAGGACTCGAGGGGAGACTCCATCCTGGCAGGGAAAATGATGACATGAGCAGAGGGGTGGAGTTCACCTCCCTAACAGCACTGCAAACAATGGCAGGAAGGTGTCCAAACACTGGCAAAGGGAAGCTAGTTTATAACCCATTAAGCCTGCCCCTGACAACACAGCTCTAGCGAGGTTGTAAAACCCAAATTTCCATCAGCTGAGGATCAATCAGAATACATTCATTTGTTTGTGGGGGACACCTGTATCAAACCATGACACTATCTAATATAGTTTTATAAACAAACATGATTAAAATTCCCAGGTTATTATGATTACATTTAAAGTTATACTTCACAAACAGGACAAGACACTACTCATAAAATTATATAAATTTATTTCCATTTTCATTCCAGCCATATATACAAAAGTCTAATTTATATGGGTGAGAATAAATAGGAAATGCCCAAACATTTCTAATTCAACAGAAAAAATGGAGACAAGTTTTAAAAACACAATACCCAAAATAAATTTGGTCCAACTCAGCCACATTTTTTACAAATAAGTCTAAGTAGAACATGGCACTTAAATATAATGCAGTGTCAAAGTTTTATAGGAGCAGGCTGTCATATTTAAACAGGCATATAACATGCTTAGAGACATTAATCACTCAACTAGAGAAGAGAAATTCATTGTTATGCAGAGAAATCCCTAACATTATCACCAAAAAGTAGATCAGAAAGAAATGGACAATTATAGCCAGAATCAAATTATTAAAAAGTCTTAAATGTAAACCTAAATAAAAAATTTAAAAAAATCTTCATCAGTATGCACTGGAATAAATTCCAGTGCAATTTTTGTCAGATGCCAAAATCAAATAATTAATGTCATCTGGGGAAATTGTCTAATTATATGAATTTGGATGTAGATATATAGGCATATATATGGAGAAGTTATCTGGCATCTTGAGAAATTTAAGTAGGATAAAGTAAGAAGATGCAGAAGAGCCAAATACCCAGATCTAGAAAACATACCTAGTGTTGCAAAGACAAAGCCAGACACTCATGAATACACCATGTTAGAGACCTTTGTTCCTACCATACCCTGGAAAATGAAGAGATCCAAACAGACAGGTAATTTTCTAGCCTGTCAGATGGAGACCCACGGGATTTGATTGCAAAACTTCCCCCACAAGATTGAGAAAACTTTTGTTTAATTCCTTTGTAGTTAGGTGAATTCCCTGCCCCAACTTCCTGTCTCCATCCTGGGTTTGCTAAGGACCCCCGTGTACTTTATTTTCCTTCTACTGGGTTTTTGAGAGAACTAATGCTTTCTCGGTGTGAACTACAGTTATTATTACATCAAGGAGAAGAAGAGTGTAGATCATAAAATTAATTTGTTCAAGTGATCTGGGACTTGCAATGGAAAAGTAACTGACATCTATGCTTCATTCTTAAGTACAATATATCTTTAAAAGGTTATCTAAGTATTCCTTTAAGAATCAACTTAATACTAGAAATAAGTATTACCTGAAATTTAGCAGGTATTCTAGAAAGAATCCACATGTTTGACCTAATATATTTGGGGGAAATGTGTTTAATTCATTAGCTGGAGGAAGATTGCTAACTGGAAATGATTTCAGCAAGCTCAAGGAGAGGTTGAGTAAAGTAGACTTCCTAGAGCTTACTCTTAGCTACTGAAGAGTCTATAGCATAGAAAGATAAATGTTAAGAGAACAAACATGTTTTTTTTATCATTTCTTTGCACTTATGGTGTGCCAAGCACTTTCTAAATTGCTGACAAATATCTACTCAGTAATCCTCGAAGCTGTCATATGAAATGGATCCTATTTTATCCCATTTTATGGGTTATAAAATTAAGTCATAAATATATTCAATAACTAACCCAAACATTTTGAGGTTAGAACTTAAGTTCTAATCCAGGCACACTGATTTCAGAATTCATATAATTTTATTTAAAATTATACTTGCATATATTCAGTACACATATTGATGGTTTCATAGACGTTGTAACACAAGCATAATATCTACTTTGGTGATATTCACTCTCCCCACCTTCCTGTTTCCCCATTAGCTGTTATTCCCATTATTTTCTACATTATCATTTACACCTTGTACTACAGACACATGAGAATTAGAATATCTACATAAAATCTAGGATTAACAAAGAAAAAGTATGTAATTTTTGTCTTTCTGAATCTTATTTTGTTTAATATTATGATCATTTTCCTGAATATAATATTATTTAATTCTTGTTCACCACTGAATACCTGAATTGAATGCACATACACATTTTCTTTACTCATCTGTTAAGCAAATCAATAAATAGCGGTTGTGAACAGTGTTACTTTAAACAGAGGGGTACAATTAACTCTGTGGTATGACAACTTACACTACTTTGGTTATGTAGCCATTAGTGGTATAGCTGGGTCCAAGGATAGTTTTCTTTTTAGTTGTTTGAGGACCCATCATAATGATTTGCATAGTTGCCAGAAACCACACAACTACAGTCTCCTTATTTTTGACAAATATTATATAAACATACATTAGAGAATAGACAACCTCTTCCACAAATGATGCTGACAAAATGGATAACACATGTAGAATGAAACTAGATCCATATCATTCACTGTGCATAAAACCCAATTCCAAATAGATCAAAGACTTTAAGACCTGAAACTCTGAATTGGCAATAGTTCATGTTCTTAACAAGTACATTATTTGACTTATTCATTTGATGGGGGTAAAATACTACTGTTTTTATGCCAAATGGACAAGTTGTCCAGCTGCCTTCTAAATATTTATGTTCATATCCATAGATTAGAAAGTATGAACCAAGGAACCAAAGAAAAAATAAAATTGTGCTTTTAAATCTTTATTATGAATAAGTATATACATTGTATGAGCAAATCTTGTCACTGTGTCTCTGTTTCCCTCCTTTCTGTCCCCTACCCACTGGGGTATTTCTTTGGTGCACATACTGGATCTGTCCATAGGTTAGGGGGTATGAACTGCTCCAGAGGTAGCCAGTTTTTCATTTTTTTCCTTCCCCCTTTATGCATTGTTGTTGAAGGGGGCAATGTCTCTGGATATTCTCCCCCACCATGGCTCGTACAAATTCTTTCCACCCCCTCTTCCATTCAGTTCCCTGAGTCATGGTGGGTGAGTTTTGAGTCTGCTTTATTGGTGAGATCTAAAGAATCTCTGAAATTTTGCCCTGGGTTGTGTTAGATATCATTGGTGTCTGTCTCCATTGACCTTTCATGGGTTATTAGACTTTCTGTGGTGATTGTTCTCCTGTTTGTCCCCTCACTTTCTCATAGGTTTCATTTGGGCCCTGAATGGTAGGCCAGGGATGGTTCATCTCCTGCCAGGATGTCAGCCATCATCCCACATCTTGGTAGTGGAATTGAGTTGTCCATGACTCTCGCTGCATTCTGAACAATACAAACAGAATCTCCATCAGAAAGGGTGCTCAATATAGGTTAAATGAGACAACATTGCTATTTTGGCTAGCTCCTAATGGGTGTATTCTCCCTGTAGCTTTCTGGTAATGGGAATTTTCCCTAGGAGCCCGAGTTCTTGGTCCCCATAGGATTATGCCATAGATCCCAGTTCCAGTTAAGGACTCCTCGTCACTCATAAAATCTCTTAGCCTATCAGTAAGATATGATTACCCTCCTTGGTTTAGTTCTACTATTGCAAAGACAAGTACTTCTTGGCTTGCGAAATTATGTTTTTGAAAATAAAAAAAGTGATTCTAGACTCATTATTTTAGTTCTAAGAATTTTTTGTTAATTACCTCAGTGAATAGTAATGGTTTCTTACCTTAGGGCAACTTAAAACACATATATATTATCTTGGCAAACACATGAATGATTGAGTTTAATTGTATAACACTTCTCTTTTGTAAATATATGGAGCTTCTGAAAAAAATGCTGGTATGTGTGACTACACTTGGTAATCAAATACCAAGACTAAATATGGTCTTCATAGGTTTCATTGATAGATGCTATAAAGTGCATTTTTATATCTCAAACATGAAGGAATTGGATGCAAATCTATTGCCTGAGTAAGTAAGAGGGAAACAATGAAGGATGTTTTATCCACATGTCTATGGTAACATGACAAAAACTGAAAATTACTCAAGGAAATACTCAGAGGATTTCAGGGGACTTGGTTTCACATGTCAGTTCAACCACACCCTGTTAGGTATATGTAGGGTTCCATGATTCATGAACAGAGATTATCTGTTTTCTAATTTTTAGTTAAAAAACTGCCTAAGTATGAGGAATACATTTGTCTTAAGTCAAGTTAGTAGTTAGGAGTTGATCTATTGATTTCAAGTCATTTCCTTGACCTCAGTTCTTTGGCATTTATGCTTTTATTTCCACTCACCTCAGCTTAATGTTGGTGAAAAAAATGTTGATGTCAAGAAAGGAAATGAAGATAAAAACATCAGAGGAAACTCTTCTTTGAACAACAGGCTTTAGCACTGGAATGTAGATGGCAAAAAGACTTTTTAACTCATGATTTAGAGGAAGGCTCTATTTAATACTATCTCTGGCAATATTGACAATTTATAACTAGGTGGTTGGAGTTATTCAATGTAAATAACTCACTGGTATAAGATTTACCCTCTATAATTCAAAGACAACAAGGAAAAAAACTGCTGTCATGAAGTATTTATAATGTGTGTTTGTATAAGTCAGGATTCTAAGCAGGAAACACAAATCATTCTAGTTATTTTTAAAGGAGATTTAAATCAGAGACTTATGTCATTAAATCATAAGAAACCTGGGAGGAACAGGAATCACAGACCATTACTGAAACGCTTCTGCTAAAAAGCATGCCACCATAGATGTAATCTATATATTAGGTTGCTGCTTCTGGTATCCAGAGGTTACTCACTTTTGTAAATCTTGATTTTCTTCAATCTGTAGGTTCCAATCTATAGCTTCTGGAATTAGGACTCCGCCTGAAGTCAGCTTTCTAAATCTACTGGGATTGCACCAATGGACTAGAGATAATTTATATCTAGAGCCATTTCTAAAAAGACTCAGGAGATATTCCTTTTAGTTTCCAGAATTTTCAGAATAGGCTAATATAATGAAAAAGAATGTAGATAAATGGAGAATTCCAACCAACCATACACAGCATGGCATTAGTACTCTAAATTAATTATAGAGTGAAACTCATCCTAAGTGAACAAAGGGTCATAGTAATATTTCATTAGTTAACTACTTCCTGTATTGAAAGAAGGAAGGGGGATAAGAAGAATGAGTAGAGAAGATGGACTGAGCATGCCATTAATGTGGTCTGGCTATATTCATAGTACATGACCTGGAGAAGTGTGTTTTTTTTTTCTTTTATTAATTTTTGAGGTAGGATCTTACTCTAGCCCAAGCTGAACTGGAATTCACTCTGTAGCATCAAGGTGGCCTCGAACTCACTGTCATCCTCCTACCTTTGCCACTTGAGTTCAGGAACTAAAGGTGGGTACCACCATGCTGGGTGGAGAAGAGTATTTTTTAATTCCTCAAATTTTAAATGCTGACAATATTGACTGATGCGATATTGTAAGCACTTACTTGTTAATACCATTAACATTACTATCAGGACTGATAACAAGGAAGAAGGTGGGATTTGGAGATACATTATTATCCATTTGATATTTTTGTCCTGAAGGAGATTAAATATGAAGTACAATTTTGGCCCATTATTGAATACAACTCCTCTTATTTGTGATATTGGAAGCTGTTTGGATATCCAAATGGCTCAATATATATATATAATATATAATATATATATATATATATATATATATATATATATATATATATATATAGCATAAGGATGCTAAATATCAATATATAGAATGAAAATACTCATATATAATGAATGTATGTTAACATTCTGTCAAGTAAGAATGATATGACTGTAACCTTTTAAAAAGTCCCAATGGGGATTAGTGAATTAGATAAAGCTAGTTTCTCTTTTTTATAAAGTCCAGGATCCTGGCCCATGGGATTGTGTTGCCCTCAGTTAACGTGAATCTTCCAACCTTAATTAACCTAATCATCATTATCCCTCACATGTTATTCTAGATCTGGTCAAATTGACAATGAATATAAACCCTCAAAAGTAACAATGCCTCTGTGTTCCTGACAAAAACATTGATATAGTATGTAAAACAACACTAATTACTAGGTAGGGTGTTTAAAATCATAATAAAACTTACATCTTAAATAGCGCTTAAGTAATAAGAGAGGTGATAATTTTTTTGAAATCTCTTTTGTGTGTACTATGTGGGGTGTGTATGAGTGTGTGCACATGTGTGGGGGACAGGGGATGGTTTCCATGTCCTCTTCTATCTCTTTTTCATTTTATTTTCTTGAGTCACTCTCACTGAATGTGGAGCTTACCATTTTTTTTCAGTTAGACTGGCTGACCAGGGCACCTGAGCAATCCTTCTGTGTCTGCCTCCCTTAATACTGTGGATAACCAAAAATTGGGTCCTAGGGATCAAACTCCAATCTTCATGATTACACAGCTCCAAAGTACTTATGATTTTGAAAAAATATGAAAATTATAAATTGATTTTAATTTGTGATAAGTAAAAACAAGTCCTTTACTGATATGAGTTACTAACTTATCTGACTGTAACTGATGGCCATGTGTTCTCTTTCTGAAAGTACATAATCTAACAGAATAATACTAGTGTCAGATAAGGCCATTATGGAAATGAGGGATCAAAATAAAGGCAGGAGTATTTAGCATTATGTCTCAACCCAGGAATTACATTACCTTTTCCTAAGCCACAAACATGACTCAACATTCTTGATCCTGGCTAATGTAAAAGGCTGCTGATTTTATGGCAATTACAGGTTCTGCATACTGCCTTTTATTCTACTTTCTGTATAAAACATGATTATTTTCCAACCATGGAATTTGCCATATTCTCTAATAGCAGACAATCCGAAGAAAAAAACCCTTCTTTCTTTAGCTCATGCCCAAATTACCTACAACAAGTTCAAATGTTCAAATAAACTCCAATTGTTACCTTCTTACTTAGATACAACTTGACAGTTCAGAATGTGTTAACTCTGAATGCCACAAGAAACCCAGCTATTTTTGACAAAATGTCTGCTCCTAGTCAATGCTGACTAGGGGGCCTAACAGCACAGTAAGATGTCCAAAATTACAATTTAAAAAGTAAAAGTAAGCCAGGTGTGGTGGCACATGCCTTTAATCCCAGCAATCTGGAGGCAGAGGTAGGAGGATCGCCGTGAGTTCAAGGCCACCCTGAGACTACTACTACTAATAGTGAATTCCAGGTCAGCCTGGGCTAGAGCGAGACCCTACCTCAAAAAACCAAAAAAGAAAAAATAAATATAAAGTAAAAGTGGAAGCCATTTCTAACCTAGCACAGGACATCATGGAATAATGAGAAGGGGGAGAGCTTCAAACAACCCAAATGCAAGTAATAAGTAGAGAAAAGGAAAAAAAAGAAATACAAAAGTATGATTTAAAATAACATGAGAAAAATACAACAGTATTTTCTTCAATATAAATTGGTAAAATTTCATAAATACAACACAAATATTGTCATTTTGGATAAAGAACTGTTTAAAAAATAAAGGAAACACTAAATAAAAGACTGAAAAGGATAATGAAGTAAAACCTAGTGAATAAAAGCTGGTATATTTAACCTAATATTGGATAAAATTGAATATAAGTGAGAAATATTTTACTATAAACAATTTAAAAACAGATGAAATAATCACACGCCTTCCATAAACAAGAGCAATGGAATGTCAGTTGAGCATAGAACATACTTTGTGAGCATAAATAATAAATGAAAACACCAAAATTGTCTTCAGCTGTGTGAAAGCCAGGCATGTGGAAGGGAGGTATGGTTTGTTTCTGATTGATTCATGGATTGTATTTACCAAAACAGACCAAATTGCAGACATTTCCATTTCATGCAATAAATATATCACATGCTCACAAATATTTTCAATTACTAAAGCAGGTCTCCAAATCCAAAGTTAAGTGAACAACTTTAAGGTATTTTTTTCTGAGGCCCACAGTTTCTCAATAGCAATATTATCAATATTGCATAAGGAATCAGGTATCAAGTGATGGGTTTTGCTAAATCTATACAGCCACTTCCAAGATTTGGGAGTTTTTTTTTAAATTAATATCTTTGTTGTGAGTAAGTATATACATTGTATAAACAACTCTTGTGAAGATGTCCCTGTTTCCCTCTTCTCTGTCCCCTACCTCAGTGCACATTTCTTGTTGCTTAAATTTCATCTTTCAAAATGACACCAAGCTACAAGAAAAACATTTTGTTAATTTTTATACAAATAGAGAAAATTGAAGCAATTACTCAGAAAACTCAATTTCTCCTATTATTATATACATGAACCAGTTTAATACTCACAGAACTATGACCCGTTAGCCAATATCATTCCATTCTAAAAACCTCTTATGGGATATATTTAGGGATAATCATTCTAAGGAAGTCAGATAACATAGTCAAACTTTTCTTTGAAATGACAGATTCTCTATTAAGGATTCATGCTTTAATTAATTAAGTGTACTAATGGTCATTTATTCAGAATATAGATGACATCAACTTTAAGTTCCTTTTTACAATAAAGCTATTTTAAGAATGGTATCAATACTTCCTTCTTAGATCTCAATGTGTTTTCATATTCAGAATAAAAATGAGAGCATCCCTTCTATCCCTGAACATGGAAGGAAGAAAACAACAGAAAGATATGTCACTAAAAAAAAATGAAAGGCAAAGTTGCCAAATAATTAGAAGCCATATACTTGTATTATGATTTGATTCTTAAACACAAAACTTTGGCATTACCTTCACCTTAAATATGCATGAAACTTTTGTCCACGTGCAAAAATCATTTATACAAATATGGTCTATCAACAGTCTCACACTCTGTGGCCTAGCAAGATTTCAGCTAGGAATATACTGCTAATTAAATGCACCTGCAAGAGATCTGAATGCCACTAGATAAAGAGAACGTTATTTTCTCTGGCATCTGCATTGAGAAACATAGGCATCAGCAAATGGTAAATTCTCTGAAATCCTTACCTCTGAATTTTATTCTCTGAGTCTTGAATAGTTGTACAAGCCTCCAATTTCAATATTAAACCACTTCCTACTGGAAATACCCAGAGCAGTTGCTGTTTCCTGACAGAGGCCTAGTCATTGACATAAGAGGAAATGAAAGACAAAAAGTAAGGGTGAGTCACAACATCCATAGGCCCTTTGAACTGGAGTCCTGATGGAAGTGATTTATAGTCAGTGCTGAATTTTGACAATGAGATTAAATACTAAGAGTCAGAAACATGGGTTCAGTAATAGAACAGCTGAGCAAACTGCTGAACATCTTCTTTGTTGCCAAGCCAAAACTGACACAAATAGACAGATTCTGCAATATAATTAGTGGATATTTTTCAAATTATAAAAAAACGGATGATCATAAATATTCTAAAAATCTGGACACGATGTCAGACCCTCGTCAAATTAATGTGATCACAAACAAGATGATGAATTAGTCAAATGTCGAGTTTAATAGCCTAAATCACTGCCAAAAGTTGGACTTATTTCTGTAATGAAAAGCTCTGGAGGCTATGTTAACTGATGACTCCCTTGCTATTATTTCATTACATGGATTTAATTATTTGTACCCTCTCAGATTTCAAGGGTTGCTAAATATTTTAGATGCTACAAATGTTGCTGAACATGGGCCCTGAGAGTTCAGGCAATAAACTTAAATTTTCCTTAATGTACTCACAGAAATGAGATGAATGCATCCAAGTCAGGCTGTAGAAATCAACTGCACAAAGAAAAGTAAAACATTTTAAGCTTTCTGATTTTGAAATTATAAGCAATCTATGAATTGCTTAGGAAGAAACTGATTTTAAAAACAGGATTATCTCTGAGCCATCTTTCTAATTTATAGAGTTTAGAACTCACATCAAACCAAATATATTAGGCTCTACTAATACTCAGCAGTTAATATGAAAATTTATTGTTGTGGATGTGAAGGGTTGTGGTGGTTTGTATTAGGTGTCCCCCATAAACTCATGTGTTTGAATGCTAGGTCCCCAGCTGGTGACAATTTGGGAATTGGAGCCTCCTGAGAAGGTGAATTGTTGGGGGTGGACTTATTTACAGGTGTTATAGCCAGCCCCACCTTGCCAGTGTTTGGCACACTTTCCTGCTGCTGTTGTCTACCTGATGTTGGCCATGAGGTGATATCTACCCTCTGCTTATGCCACATTATCCCTACCATCATGGAGCTTCCCCCTTGAGTCTGTAAGCCAAAATAAACCCTTTCTTCAGACAAGCTGCTTTTGTTTGGGTGCTTTGTGCTAGCAATGAGAAAGTAACTGCAATAAGGATTTTCACAATTTTTTTTTTCGTTTTTCAGGTAGGGTCTCACTCTAGCCCAGGCTGACCTGGAATTCACTATGTAGTCTCAGGGTGGCCTTGAACTCACAGCAATCCTCCTACCTCTGCCTCCCGAGTGCTGGGATTAAAGGCGTGCACTACCACGCCCAGCAGGATTTTTAAAATTTTAAAAATTATTTGAATTTGCATATTTTATTATCAGACAGAATGTCTGAGCAATTGTGTTGCATACCTGAGAAGTCTAACAAAATTAAAGAAATAAAATTTCACCTTCAAATGTCATGAAGTTTTCAGACTGCCAAAGTTAACAGTTAGTAAATGTGACCTTAGAATTTTAAAGACATTCAATGATATGTAAATTTTGACTTTGAAATTTTCCTCTTCATATTTTAGAGTCAATAAGCTCTTATTTTTCATATTGCTGATATTTCAGAAGCTTTTGAGAAGTTGCTTGATAGGAGACATAGACCATCAATAAACAATTTGTACCTTAGGCTGAGAAAATGAATTTATATGGTCATCCAACAGTTAAGAATTTTCTTCTTTTGAACCCGAGCTAGTAGAAAGGAATAAGGGGAAAAAAAGGAATTGATTTATTTGTCCATCTATCTTTGTGATTCATTCAGAATTCCAACTTCCCTCTGAAATATTGTCCTGTAAATCTTTCCTCTTACATGCCCTACAGGGCAGCAATGCTCCTTCCCCTCCCAAGCCACTAGCTTATACTTTTGGCCACTTAATACAAGACACCATCAAGCCAAGATCAGCTAAGGAGGAGTTGGAGGGCAACAAGGGTCTGCTATTATAATGTTCTCAAGTGCTCAGATGGAAGCACATAGTTAAGCTGGCAGTCTTTTCACTGACACCACAGGCATTTAATGCTATGTCATTATCCTTCTGAGAGAGCAGGTGTTTTGTCCATTGTTTTTCAGGATAAAACCAGTTGGTTCCATCTAATAATCATCATCACTTTTATATGAGGAATGTCTGGATGAATATCATTTTCAATAAAATAGCTATTCTTCTCCATCTACTTATTCATAACTCTAGTACTTCAGTAACTAACAGATGTCCATCCCCCTTAAGTAGGAAACTTGTATCAAAAGGCTATTTAATCCAGACACTGTGGTAGACATTTCATATATAATTTAATCTGATTTTCACAAGAAATCTATTAGGTAGGTTCTTATTTTTTTAAATATTTTTAGTTATGGGAAAAAAGGGGTGAGGAAGAAATGGCTACACCAGAACCACTTGCCACCACAAATGAACTCCAGGTGCATGGGGCCTCTTTGTTGATCTATCTTTATATGGGCACTGGGGAATTGAACTTGTGCTATCAGGCTTTGCAAGCAAGTGCCTTTATCCACTAATCCATATATCCATCCCCTTAGTTTTGTTGTTTTATATGTAAAAGAAATAACATCAGCCATCAACTAGCCATTTCCTATTCCTCTGTTACAAATACAAACACTGATATCACATTTCATCTCTGTCCCACTACATCACCCACTACCTCTGATTACAAATCTTTCACATACATTATCTGTTTCCAAAGCAAATCCAAGCCCATGGTTTTAAAGGGATTGGGGTTGTAATTAAAGCATTAATTTTTAATTAGACTTTTTTCAATTTTCTGGCATAAAACATATTTCAAAGACTCCACAAACTGTCCATTAAGAACTGATAAAAGTGTAGATTTTTGAGTGTTTTCCATTCTGAAACTCATTTGGTATGTCAGGAATCTTGGATAATCTGAATCAAAGAAAAAAATTGCTATCCAGTAAATTGAGGCATCAGAATATATCATGAACTACACCAAAGATAGCATTGTTGTACTTAAAAGATATTTTTGTGAAAAATCAAGAAGCAGATTTGATGAAGTCTACTTTCAATGATTAGTAGCTCATGAAACCAATTTATGCTATCACAGAATGCCATTATCAAGAAGGCTGGTCCCCAAAAAAGTAGTGAAATAACATAAAAGGCCAATTGTGTCAGCCAGGAGGGCAAAGCTAATAGACATTAGTCATATATTTATTATTAATAAGTTGTTCTAACCATTAAACTTATATATATGAGATATTTAAAACATTATGTATATTTAAGTGGTTATGCATCATAAAATCAGGATAGCCTTAAAATACTATATCAAACAGAAAAAGACAAAAGAACACATTTTAGGAGGACTTACAGGGGGGAAATAAATTATTTTATAAAACCTCTCTTTGCAAGAAGAGAGAGAGAGAGGTGCTCCAGGGTCTCCGGCCACTGTGAAGTAACTCCACATGCATGTCTCAGTTTGTGCATCTGGATTTACATGGGTACTGGGGAATTGGACCCTAGTCATTAGGCTTTGCAGGCAAGTACCTTAACCACTGAGCAATCTCTCCAGCACTGTTTCAAATCTTATAGTGAACTAAATATGTATACATTAGATAGAGAGACAGACAGACTTATTTCTATGGATCAGATTCAAGGCCTTGTGCATGCTAGACAAGGACTCTACCCCTAAGAAATAATATTCCAAGGCATATTTTCAACAATTATTGATATATTTACATATTAATTGGTTTTTGATCATTTCTTAATACTATTAAAAATATTCTCTATTTTATTTTCCTTAATTTCACTAAGACAAAAAAATCAAATTTTTCTTCAGAAATTTCACATAAATCATATATGTTGTATGTCCTTCAGTCCCTTCTCTTTCCCTTTCAGCCATTCTTTCTCTTCCTTTGCCTTTTTTCCTCTTTTGCTTCGTTCTCTTTCTTTTGTCCTCCCTGCTTTTCATACTGTTTCTGCCTTCCTGTGCATAGCGATCTATAGTACCAATCTATACAGACAGAAAGATGATAGATATTAAGAATGAAGCTCATTAAGTATAAAAATGTTCCCAATGGGTATTAAGATAGTATTAATATGTTGCTTTTATTTTGTCCTTTTAAAGTGAATATGCATCTATAAAAGTAAATACAGAAATAATTATTATTAAAACAAGAGAATTTGTAGATACCTTCCCCACTGGAAATTTAACTTGTCAATTTATCCTAAGATCAGTAAAATAATTGCTACCAGATACATGCACATGCCTACTTGTGACAACTGCCTTTTCTGGTTTAAATTTTTTTTTAAAATAGAGGACTAATTAAATTACAGTACAGTTAATCAGTGGGCTCATATGGAAAGTGAATTTTTTAACTTACTTTTATAAAATGAACTCTCCCTGCTATTTTTCTTACTACTGTATACTTTACTGAGCATCATAGCTATTGCTAAACATATTCCACTTTATTTGGTGGTGTTAAGTAAGAATAAACACTCCTTAATTTTTTCATTATACTGAGTAGCCTATATCAAATATTTTAAACAGCAGTAATATTTCTTGTGGAGAATCTGTCTTCTAAAAAAGCAATTATACTAAACTCACTTATAGCAATTGTTCTCTTCATTATATTGCAAGAAAAATTATATAATCTCAGTATTCAAACTAATTCAAGTACTGTTTGGGAGCATTGTTCTCTGGGCTTTATGGCCAGACAGACATCCATTATAGTTGCATCAGAATATTTATGTTCTATACATTTTCTTCATTGTTCATAGCAATATCACAGACAGTGATAGGCTCTTCGCCAATAATCATAGTTTCGATTTGATCCTCTATGGGATGCTGTAGAATTCCACAAATGTTATAGATGTATTTTCATCTTCATGTTCATCTTTTCTGAAGCACTAAAGAATAAGTGACCATCCTAGAATTCTGTAGACTTTGAGTATAATTTGGTAAAAAAAGGCTCTCAAATCTTCATTTACTCAAGTTCTTCTAATTCCTGTAGCAAATCACTATCAAAGCTTGCTCTCTCTTAGTCTTTAGGAGCATATCAATTTTATTGTTACATAATCTAAGTTGTCTTGTTTATCTTTTTAATTACTTAGGTATTTATTATTTTTCAAATATTTATATTAATTTGCAAAAAGAGAGGGGGAATAGGCATACCAGGGTCTCTGCTATTGTAAACCCATGTGCCACTTTGTTTCTGTGGCTCAAGTGGGTACTAGGGAATTGAACGGGTGTTGGGAAGCTTTGTAAGCAAGTATCTTTAATGTCTGAGCCTTCTCTCCAGTCTGACTTATATATTTAAATGTATAGGTTCTATAGTTGTTGTTTGACTATAAATTGTGTCCATATGCGTGGACATTTATATCTTAAAAGCCAAGTTTCACAAAGGTGCTGCGTGTGGTGGTGCATGCCTTTAATTCCAGCACTTGGGAGGCAGAGGTAGGAGAATTACAGTGAGTTTGAAGCCATCCTGAGACTACATAGTGAATTCCAGATTCCAGGTAACCCTGGGCTAGAGCAGGACCCTAACACAAAAATCAAACAAAGAAGCAAGCAAACAAACAAACAAATAAATAAAACAAGGCAAGTTGCTTATATCTATAGACCATCATCTAGTAGTCCTTTGTCCAGTTCTATATTTACTGAAATAAAGATCCATGCTTTCCATGTTCTATTCATTCTCTTACATATTTTAGGAGAAGGAGCAAATAATAATTGATAATAATCTGGGAGCCTGTTTTGCCCATGTAGTGCAAGATGTGATTGTCAATTTTGCCTCCTTACTTTGTTAATTTTGCCTCCTTACTTTCTACTGAATTATTTTATGGGAGTTACATGAATAAAATTATTAATAACAGTCAGGCATTGTGGCATAGGCCTGTAATCTTAGCACCTTGAGGCAGAGATAGGAGGAATGCTGTGAGACTGAGGCCACTCTGAGACTACATAGTGAATTTCAAGTCTGCCTGTTCTAGAGCAAGACCTTACCTTTAAAAAACCTGTAATATTACAAGTAGCAATGGGGAGCCGTTAAAGACATCATAGCATCCTATAATAGTACATCGTCTATAGAAGGGTACCTTTATTTATAACCAGTACTATCCTTGAACTTCTGTAGAGATGCATGGAAGGGGAAATCCAAATTAGAATCAGAGTCCAAGGATCTTTCCATCTACATACTCTTCGTGACCAGAATCCTGCTTACTAATCCAAATTACCTCTTACCACCATTCCCTGTCAAATATTTCACAATCCAATTTTCTTGAACTATATGGTTTCCCTTTAAATATCTTTTCCCATAAACTGGGCTTGGGAAAAGTTTATCTTGTTAATCAACATTTCTCATTGGCACAGAATTTGCCGGGCATATAGTTGTATATACAAATATACAACTGTATATAGTTATATGCAATTTGTATATAACTATACAAATATTTGTTAAAATAATAAATGAAAATCTTTATGTGCTTTTTTGTATATTTCAATGCCATTTCCATCACTTTTTTATGAAATGGGAGCCTTCTCACTCATAATTAACTCATGTCATCTCCAAAGGAAACCACAAAAAGCAACTAAAGGGGGAGAGCAGAGGCAGCCTCAGAAAGACACAACACTAAACTCTGATCATACTGGCACAGATCCTAAGGAGAACTTAATGTTTGTCATGCAAGAAAAGATGGACCAAAATATTGAAAGGGTATAAAGTCAGCTTATTAACTTTGCCACCAGGCTTAATATAATTGAGGAGAAAAAAATGGACATAAGAAGAGACATATCAGAACTAAAGGCAAGGCGGCAAACTGAAGGTATCAAAAATCAGCTTTCCAAATTAACCGAAGATATCTGCAAATATGAGAATGACTGTCAGGAAGAAACAATAAAATCAAACCTTGAAATGAAATCACATCTCAACGGGATGATAGAAGCAACCCAAAAAGAAGTTGCAGAAAACAAAAAACATATTGAAATAATATCTCTAGAATCTCTTACCTACAGGATCAATCACTGGAAAAACAGAACATCAGAGATGGAAGACAGAACAGTGAGAATTCGAGAGAAATCAGAACTTTGACAAAATTCAAAAGAGAAAGTGAACAATACTCAAGGGAAATGTGGGATACCATAAAAAAGACCTAATCTCAGGATCATGGAGATCTGAGAAGGAGAAGAAAACCAAACTAGGGGATAGAAAATATTTTCAACAGAATTATTCAAGAACTCTTCCCATACATGGCAAGAGATAGTCCTGTACAACCAAAAGAGATACGGAGGACCCCAAACAAATTGGATCAAAGAAGGAACATCCCAAGACATATCTTAGTTACAATGCCAAACATTGAGGATAAAGAGAGAGTCCTTAGAGCAACGAGAGAAAGGAAACTCACCTATAAAGGAAAACCCATTAGAATCATGTCAGACTTCTCCATAGAAACTTTAAAAGCCAGGAGAGCTTGGAACAAAGCGATTCTAGGCCTAAAGAAGAATGGATTCCAACCTAGACTACTCTACCCAGGAAAGTTATCCATCATAATTGATGGAGAAATTAAAGTTTTCCATGAGACTAATCATCTTTACAATTACATGAACACAAAGCCAAACCTTCAAAAGATACTTCATGAGATATCCCTTGCAGATGAAACAGATAACCGACCCCAGAAAAGGAACAGAGAAAAACAAGGTAACACAAAAGAGATAGCAGCAACAGCTCAGATACCAACCTCCATATTCTCTACAACTTGGCAAACCTCATAGTTATAACGTTGAATGTAAATGGAGTCAACTCTCCTATAAAAAGTCGATAAATATAATTCACCACATTAACAAACTCACCCGCAAAAAACACATGGTCATCTCAATTGATGCAGAGAAGGCTTTTGACAAAATTCAACATCACTTCATGTTCAAACCCTGGAAAGAATAGGCATAGATGGCTTATACCTCAACATGATAAAATCAATATACAGATCTCCTAAAGCACAAATCATCCTCAATGGAGAACGACTCAAGGAGTTCCCACTTAACTCGGGAAAAGACAGTGGTGTCCACTCTCACCATTGCTCTTTAACATAGTGCTTGAAGTTCTAGCCCAAGCAATAAGACAGGAGAACAGCATAAAAGGGATGGAAATCGGAAAGGAAATAGTCAAACTATCCCTCTTTGCAAATGACAGGATCTTATACATATCAGATCCAAAGAACGGTATCAGAAAACTCCTGAAGGTGATTAATGCCTTCAGCAGAGTGGCAGGACACAAAATTAACACAAAAAAATGAGTAGACTTTGTATGTACAGAAGACAAACATATGGAAATAGACATCAAAGAAACTATCCCGTTCTCTATATCCTCAAACAAAATCAAATACCTGGGAATATCACTGGCCAAGGTAGTGAAAGACTTATATAAGGAAAATATTGAAACACTCAAGAGGGAAATAGAGGAGGATATGACAAGATGGAAAGTCATTCCATGCTCATGGATAGGGAGAATCAATATAGTAAAAATGGCAATCCTGACAAAAGCAATCTACAGATTCAACGCAATACCAATAAAAATCCCAACCTCCTTCTTCACAGACATAAAAAAAAAATAATCTCAAAATTTATTTGTAAGGTAAGAGACCTCGAATAGCTAAAACTATTCTGAGCAAAAAAAAAAAATTACACAGGAAGTATCGCCATACCTGACTTTAAAACATACTACAAAGCCATAGTAACTAAAACAGCATGGTATTGGCAGAAAAACAGACAGTCTAACCAGTGGAATAGATTTGAAGACCCAGCCTTCAATGCAACTAACTTCAGCTTCTCAGTCTTCAAAAAGAGTGCCAATAATGTAAGCTTGGCTAATGATAGCATATTCAACAAATGGTGCTGGACAAATTGGATAAACACGTGTAAAAAATGAAAATAGACCCACTCCATTCTCCATGCACAAAGATCAACTCCAAATGGATCAGAGACCTCCATATTAACCATACAACCCTAAATACCCTGGAAGAAAAAATAGGAGAAACCCTACATGAGATAGGAATAGGGAATAAGTTTCTGAGCAAATTTCCAGTAGCCCAAGAAGTGCAACATTCACTCAACAAATGAGACCTGATCAGACTCAAAAGCTTCTGTACAGACAAAAACATTGTTCTCAGAGACAATAGACCCCCTTCAAACTGGGAGATGATTTTTGCCAGCTTCAAATCAGATAGAAGCCTAATTTCCAGAACCTACAGAGAACTCAAAAAAATTAATAGCAAAAACCCAAATTGCCCCCTCACAAAATGGGGCACTGATCTCAACAGAGAATTCACAGAGGAGGAAACACAAATGGCCTTTTCTCACCTGAGAAAGGCTCAGCATCCTTAAGCATCAGGGAAATGCAAATCAAAACCACAATGAGATACCACCTTTCCTCAGTCAGAATGACAATCATAAAGAAAACCAACAAAAAATCGTTGCTGGCAAGGATGTGGGGAAAAAGGAACCCTCACTCTCTTCTGGTGGGATTGCAAACTTGTTCCACGGCTATGGAAAGTAGTGTGGAGACTCCTGAACAGAATTGACATAGAACTACCAATGGACCCAGCTATCCCTCTACTAGGCATCTATCCACAAGATGTCACATCTTGACACAGAAACATTTGTACAACTATATTTATAGCAGCTCAATTCATAATAGCCAAGAATTGGAATCAACCCAAATGCCCATTCATGGAAGAATGGACAGCGAAAGTGTGGAATTCCACTCAGCTGAAAGGAAAAATATATCAAAATATATGAAAAAATGGTCTGACTTCGAGCATATCTTACTAAGTGAACACTCAAAAGAACAGAGAATCTAATGCCGCATATTCTCCCTCATATGTGGTCCTTAACCAGGATAACTGTAAACTTTACGCAGAGTAGTAGAAATAAATGAGAGGTTATGAATGAGTGGTAAAGGATAGGGGGAGGGGAATGCCTTAAGCATGAGGCTAAACCAAATTAGGTTCAAAAACATAAAATCCTCACCAGCATACTGTAACCTATTAAGCAAGTAGTGGGCATCAACTGGTAAGAGGGGCCATGAGTGGCAGGGGAGAGAGTCTAATCCTGTAAATAATTTGATCAGTCTGACAACCCCTGGTTCCAATCACTGAACTGTAAACCAAAGTGACAAAGGAGATTCCAACAACATGACAGAATTCTGTCAAAGCTCTTGAATGCCCTCCCCATTCCTGAGGCAAAACTCTGTTGCTGAAGAAACCACAGACTGCATCAATCAGCATTGAGAAACCCTTCAACGTCCGGAATGGTATCCAGCCCCTAGAAGGCAGTTAGTGTAGTGCTGGAAGGCACTGCACAGGCTGCCAGGAGAAACTGATTAACAACAGCTGTAGTAAACAGAGACCACTGACATGAAACACAGTCTGCGGCTATGAGTAGGGTGACTACACCTCATTCTGGGAGAGAACAGTGAACCAAGAAAGGAACACTTGTACATTGGAGGAGCCTGTGCCTGGGGGAGGCAATCAACAGCTTTTAAATTCTGCCAAATTTTCCACTTAGTGAGGGGGAGCCCTTGTCTAGAACTAGGGAATCAGGGCGATAGGCACTGGATCCCTTACTCTTGGGCTCCCAAGAAAAGATGCACTATGGGAGCAATTTAAGGGAAGGCTACTAAAAATAGAATCTAGGTAATCCAGAATTGTGTATATTTGTTAACCTATATTGATGATCTCACTGTCCGATGGAGATTGTGTTTGTATTTTTCAGGATGCAGCAAGAGAGCTCTGGCGCATATAACCCTACCAACCCACTGTAGGGTGATAGCTGAGATCCTGAAAAGAGATGAGCCACCACAGTCATATCGTGGAGGATCCATATGGAACCCCAAAGAGAATGACGGTATCAACAAGGGACCCACATCCACAGCCATTCAATCAACACAGGATAAGCCAGTAAGATAGAAACCAAAGATTCTCGACACAAAAACCCCTACGCTCACAACAAAGCAGCCTTAATACTCATCCACCATGACTCAGGGATCTGAGTGGAAGAGGGGGGCAGAAAGATTGTGAGAGCCGTGGTGGGGGAGACTCTCCAGAGGCATGGCACCCCTCAGTAACAACATACTAGGGCCAGGAGCACCTGGCTGAATACTAGGCTATCCATGGTCCCCTGTCACAAGGACTGATCCAGACAACCCATGGAGGAGGATATCCAGCTGATTGGGGATCGGGAGGGGGGCATTGGGGAATTGGGGATAACAACTCATTGTTTGCCCACTAAATAATGTTACTCATTATGGACAATAAAAAATAATAATTAGTATGCATCCCAATCCAGAAACTTGACTACACTCATATTAATTCAGTAGTGAATATTTTAATTGATTCATGACTGTATAAAGAAAATACATTATTGATAGAATTGACAATTGATATACAACACTAATTAGTGACACTAGCTTGGTTAAATATGCACAGGACCTGCGTAAAACAGATACCTTAGATAATCGGGAGTCATTTTCTACGTATCATAAACCAAAAAAAAAAATCATTTAGGTTTATGTCAGAGAAGAATGACCTTAGATTACATCAGAATGTTTGTGTTGGATATCTTTGGCTAGAATATTTAAAAAAAATATATAAAGTGCTGTTGAAATGTTCTGGGATGTTTGAAATGCAAATCTGCCATGTCATCTCTATCTCCCAGTCACTTCCACACTTTTCAATAGAAGTTCTCATATATTTCAAAGGTATGACTTTTGGCCCATGTCTGAATCTCAAGTCTTGCCTCATGTCTCTACAGAAACTTTCTCTAGGCCTCACCGAAATTCCTTCAGTAAGTCAGGCTTTGTGATAATTTAGGACCTTTTGTTATGGTGTCCTTATGTTCCTTCATTTTGGCTAACTAATCAATCCCCATCCTGAATGTCATCTTTTGTGAAAAGTCACTAGCAATCAAGATTTACCAAAGCCCAAGAGACATGATTGGTTGTTCAAATATTTGCCTCTGTAACTGGTGACCTCACCCTAACACAACCTATATCTCACTCTGTGGTGATTGCTAAATGTCCCTCCCTCCTTTCATCACTCCCTTCCTCTTTCAATTTTAAGTACTACTGACTTTGTGAGGGTAATGACTGTATGTTTGTGTTATTCACAAGGAACTTCCACATATCTTTTAAAATATCTGGCACAGTGTGAGTGAGTGAATGTGTGTGTTTGTGTGTGTGTGTGTGTGTGTGTGTGTGTGTGTGGCATATATGTTTACATATGTGCAAGCCTCAAAAGAAGACTGGCAAACCTGTGTGTAATATCAAGGTCTGATTATGCATATTAAAGACAGTAAATTTTGAGATACACTAAGCTGGAAAAGGCCTTAGAAAGCATCGAGTTTAACTGTGCTATTTTACAGGGAAGCACACTGTTGTAGTTAGCTACAAGCCACTGGGATGAACCTCCAAACGAGGCACAGTTATGGGAGGAAGGATTATACTGAAGTTACAGATCCAGGGGAAATTCCTTAATGGAAAAAAAAGGCTGGCCCCCTTTCACAGGTTCAAGCAGAGGAGAGAGAGACAGAGAAAGAGAGAGAAAGAGAGAGAGAGAAATTGAGAGAGAGAGAGAGAGAGAACCATCACTAACATCATACACACACATCAGTAAATAGGCTAGGAGAATGAAGAAAGATTTCCTTCCTGTCCTGGACCTGGGGGAGACAATCACCTGGGCCTGGGGGAGACAATCAACAGCTTTCAATTCGTCCAATTTTCCACTTAGTGAGGGGGACCCCTTGTCTGGAACTTGGGATTCAGGGTGATAGGCACCAGATTCCGTACTCTTAGGCTCCCAAGACAAGATTCACTATGGGACCAATTGATAGGGAGGCTACTAAAAATCGAATCCTGGTAATCCAAAATTGTGTATATTTGTTAACCTACACTGATCTCACTCTCCGATGGATATTGTGTTTGTATCTTTCAGGATGCAGCGAGAGTGCTGGGGCTCACCTAATCCTACCAACCGACCGTAGGCCGATAGCTGAGATTCTGGCAAGAGAGGGGCCACCACAGTCATACAATGGAGGATCCAAATGGAACTCCACAGAGAATGACGAGATGAACAAGGAGCCCACAGCCACAGCCATTAAATCAACACAGGATTAGCCAGTGGAACAGAAAC
>PVHP010018703.1:8547-32876 GCA_004024765.1 Zapus hudsonius
CTCTGCCACAGCACTGCAAACAGCGGCAGGAAGGTGTGCCAAATACTGGCAAGGGGAAGCTGGCTTATAACCCCCATAAGCCTGCCCCCAACAACACAGCTTCATCGAGGTTGTAAAACCCAAACTGCCATCAGCTGAGGATCGATCTATCAGAACACATTCATTTGTTTGTGGGGGACACCTGTATCAAACCATGACAATATGATAACATCACCAGTCTGTTGTAACGATGACTATGTTAAATATCACTTCATTTCAGATACTTTTGAGTTTAGAAGGAGGAATGATTAATAATTAATATGGACAAATTGTATAATCTAGGACATTTTATCTCCCCATCTAATCATTCTTTAATGCAGGTTAGTTTCTCCAAATAGTCCTGCTGAGACTGTAACTCTAAGATATGTACCTTTCTAGTCTGTTTGTTCCATTAGTCCATTTCTTTATCAGCTATTTATATAGTGACTATCACCTATGGTTACTATCTTTCTCCAGCCTCTATTTCACAGATGAAGAGACAGATAAGAGGCTAAATGAAGTTTAACCATACCCAGGTTTCAATCATCAGAAGTGATAGGTCAGATAGTACTTGCTCCATTTGGGATCTGTAGGGTAAATCAACAATTTTTGAAAGTTCATGTGAGCTTTTCTTTTTGGTGTATTCCACAACTCTTTTATCCTTTATATTATTTTTCTTCCCAGTACCTATGTTCAAAATTTCCTTCCTTTTCAACATTCATTAAAGTTTACCATCTCTACAATGTCTTAATCCTTCAGCACTTTGCCTTCTGTGTACTGGCACATGCAGAAAGTTGTCCTATTAGCTTATCTAGGAAATATATTCCCATTTATATGTAGATTTCTGCAGACATGTCTATGTTATTCCAATAAGGCAATGATAAGACTGGAAATTCAGGAACCTTAGCAAAGGAATATTGCTCTTTGGGTAGAAGACACAACATTCTGGCATAACCTGACTGGTATCACATTGGGCCTGTCTTTGTCAGCACTTTCAAAACTGAATAAATTATAATATATTTTGATAAGACAACTGTTGTCTCTCTCAATGACATACTGTGTGGAATTATGCTCTCATCTTAGATTTACTTGATTTTGTGAAAAAGCAATACAAACTCTTTTCATAGCAGTTAAAGTTGATGAAAGTGAGAAAAAGCCAAATAATCCAGATTTGTGCCTGATCTATTCCCAGCAGGAACAGGGACTCACTTTACGGCGGTAGCAGTCTGAAAACGGTTACCTTTTCTTGGGAGTAGAATTGTCTGTTGTCCTCTTGGGCATGATGAAATACTGATTGCCTGGAGGATGGACAAGACCTATGAGATCTCAAATTCCCAGTCTACAGTAATCCCACCCAGAATGTGCCTCATCTTCTCAGCTTGAAAGTTCCCAGTCTGTTTCTTTCCCATGTAGATCCCTTTGAAAGTCATGTTTCAAAAACATCAGACAGGAGTTCCGGGGAAGATGACTGACTAGCAGACACTTCATACACCTCAGGAATCAGGGGCCAGGGTTTTCAGCGGGGATCCAGGTTGTGGACACAAGCTGTGGCCATGCACTGAGCTCCAGACACCTACGAGCACATGATCCTCACAACTGGAAGCCGCCAGTGTGGATGAGGCAGTGAATAGTTCGGAGCAGGCAGGCTGTGCCAGAGCAGCCTCAGCCCGCTGGCCACCTGCTCAGCCAGCCTCCCTTGGGTTTCGTCCCCAACCCTCCAGCTCTCTGTCTATCCCACCCCTCCCCGGCACTTGCATGTCTTTCTTTTTCAACTTTTTATTGTGTTTTTTTAAAACTTTATTTCTTATATTAATATTCTTTCTCAATCGGCCATCTGTACGTAGCCCCTCCCCCCGCCTTCTGGACTCCAGCGCGTGCCCACCGCTCCCACCTCAGTATTCTGTTCTCTTGTTTATTTTGATTTTTTTAAACCTTTTTTTCTTTTCTTTCTCTTTCACCAGTTCCTTGTTTATTTTTAATTTTATTTTATTTTATTTTTTTCCGTTTCTTTCTCTGCCGCCTTCCAAATTGGCCCAGGGGTTCTTATGTAGCCCCTTGCCCTGAACTCCAGCCACCAACACATCTGCACCGCTCCTTTTCTGCTCCGGAGGAACCCATCAGCCCCTCTATCTGCACCCAGAGAACCCAGCAACACTAGGTCCAGGGATCTCACCTGCCTCACACCCAGTGCCACTCCACCTACTGATCCCATCCCCTGGGTCCTCAGGCCCCTTTGGGCCTGTTCCCCTTGCCTGCCCAATCCGGCGTCCCCACCCCCGGTACCTGTGAAATCCGGGGGTCCGCTACTCCTCTCCATGACCACCAACCCCCACAGCCCTGACAACTGAACCTGCCCCAGTGCCCACTCGCCTCTGCCATCTGCCACACCTGCCTACCCCTGCAGATATCTCAAAGGCATTCATCCAACCACCTCAAGTGGAATCGGAATGGGCAGACATCAACGCAAGAATATTGCACCAGCTGAGGAAACTGCACCAAATGACAACAACAACACCACTAAAGAGAGAACAGAAGCAGGCCCAGGATGACAAGACACGAAACCCCGATCATACTGGCACAGATCCTAAGGAGAACTTAATGTTAGTCATGCAAGAAAAGATGGACCAACATATTGAATGGGTGCAAAGTCAGCTAATTAGCTTTGCCACCATGCTTAATATATTAGAGGAGAACCAAATGGACATCAGAGACATATCAGAACAAAAGATAAGCCAACAAACTGAAGGTATCAAAAACCAGCTTTACAAATTAAGCGAAGACATCTGCAAATATAAGAATGACTATAAGGAAGAAGTAATTAAATCAAACCTTGAAATGAAATCACATCTCAACAGGATGATAGAAGCAACCCAGGAAAAAGTTGCAGAAAACAAAAACCATATAGAAATAATAAGCACATACCTTTTATCTCTTACCAACAGGATCAATCACTGGGAAAACAGAACCTCGGACATGGAAGACAGAACAGAGGCGAATTCAAGGGAAATCAGAACCTTGACAAAATTCAAAAGAGCAATTGAACAAGACTCAAGGGAAATGTGGGATACCATAAAAAGACTTAAACTCAGGATAATGGGGATCCTGGAAGGAGAAGAAAACCAAATGAGGGGCAAAGAAAATATTTTCAACAGAATTATTCAAGAAAACTTTCCATACTTGGCAAGAGATAGTCCTCTACAACTAAAAGAGATATGGAGGACCCCAAACAAATTGGACCAAAGGAGGAACTCCCCAAAACATATCATAGTTACAACGCCAAACATTGAGGATAAAGAGAGAGTCCTCAGAGCAACGAGAGAAAGGAAACTCACGTATAAAGGAAAACCCATCAGAATCACGTCAGACTTCTCCACAGAAACTTTAAAAGCCAAGAGAGCTTGGAACAAAGCGATTCTAGGCCTAAAGAAGAACGGATTCCAACCTAGACTACTCTACCCAGCAAAGTTATCCATCATACTTGATGGAGGAATTAAAGTATTCCATGAGACTAATCACCTTTACAATTACTTGAGCACAAAGCCAAACCTTCAAAAGATACTACATGAGATATCCCATGAAGATGAAACAAACAACCGACCCCAGGGAAGGAACAGAGAACAAACAAGGTAACAGAAAAGAGAGAGCAGCAACAGCTCAGATACCAACCTCCATATTCTTTACAACATCGCGAACCTCAAAATAGGGATAACAGATATCTGCATAACATTCCACCCCAAGGACACAAATTACACATTCTTCTCAGCAACACATGGAACATTTTCCAAAATTGACCATATACTGGGCCATAAATCATCCTTCAGCAAATTCAGAAAGATCAATGTAATCCCCTGCATCATATCAGACCACAACACATTAAAGCTAGAAATTAACAATGGGAGAGGATCCAAAAATTTCAACAGATATTGGCAATTGAACAACTTGCTCCTGAACAATGAATGGGTCAAACAAGAAATCAGACAGGAAATCCAGACTTCCTAGAAACAAATGATAATGAGGACACATCCTTTCAGAACTTGTGGGACACAATGAAGGCAGTTCTAAGGGGGAAATTCATTGCTCTAAATGCCTTCATAACAAAGACAGAGAGGTCTCAAATCAACCAACTATCCTCATACCTAACGTCATTAGAACAGATGGAAAAATCTAACCCTAGGAACTCAAGACGCGAGGAAATAATTAAGATCAGACCTGAGATGAATGACTTGGAAACAAAGAAAACGATTGAAAAAATAGACAAATCAAAGAGTTGGCTCTTTGAAAAATTCAATAAGATCAACAAACTCCTGGCCAACTTAATCAAATGAAAAACTAAGAAGGCTCAAATTAACAAAATAAAAAATGACAAGGGTGAGATTACAACAGATCCTGAAGAGATTTTATGTATAATCAGATCATACTTCTAAAACCTCTACTCCTCAAAATTAGAGAACCTGGAAAAAATGGATAAATTCCTGTACACCTACCAACTTCCAAAACTCAAACCAGAGCAGATAAAGACCCTAAACTATCCGATAACAATCAGAGAGATTGAATCGGTAATCAAGAACCTCCCCAAATGGAAAAGCCCATGTCTAGATGGTTTCTCAGCTGAATTCTACCAAACCTTCATCATAGAACTGAAACCTCTCTTTTTGAAGCTTGTCAGGGATATAGAAAAAGAGGGTAGGCTCTCAAATTCCTTCTATGAAGCTACCATTGCCCTAATTCCCAAACCAGGCAAGGATGTAACAAAAAAAGAAAACTACAGACCCATATCCCTGATGAACTTGGATGCAAAAATCCTAAACAAAGTCCTAGCTAACTGAATACAAACCCATATCAAGTCTATAATTCACCCTGACCAAGTTGGCTTCATCTCAAGGATGCAGGGATGGTTCAACATTCGCAAATTGATAAATATAATTCACCACATTAACAAACTCAACAGCAAAAACCACATGGTCATCTCAATTGATGCTGAGAAGGCTTTTGACAAAATTCAACACCACTTCATGTTCAAAACCCTGGAAAGTATAGGCATAGATGGCCTATACCTCAATTTGATAAAGTCAATATACAGATTTCCTAAGGCACAAATCATCCTCAATGGGCAAAGACTCAAGGAGTTTCCCCTCAACTCAGGAACAAGACAGGGATGTCTACTCTCACCACTGCTATTTATCATAGTGCTTGAAGTTCTAGAGCAAGCAATAAGACAAGATAATAGCATAAAAGGGATACAAATCAGAAAGGAAGAAGTCAAACTTTCCCTCTTTGCAGATGACATGATCTTATATGTATATCAGACCCAAGGAACAGTATTAGTAATCTCCTAAAGGTGATCAATGCCTTCAGCTGAGTGGCAGGATACAAAATTAACACACAAAAACCAGTAGCCTTTCTATATACAGAAGAAAAACATTCGGAAAAAGACATCAGAGAAACTGTCCCATTCTCTATACCCTCAAATAAAATAAAATACCTGGGAATATCACTAACGAAGGTAGTGAAAGACTTATATAAAGAAAATATTTAAACACTCAAGAGGGAAATAGAGGAGGATGTGACCAGATGGAAAGACATACCATGCTCATGGATAGGGAGAATCAATATAGTAAAAATGGCAATCCTGCCAAAAGCAATCTACGGATTCAACGCAATGCCAATAAAAATCCTGACCTCCTTCACAGACATTGAAAAAATAATCTTAAAATTTATTTGGAAGGGTAAGAGACCTCAAATAGCTAAAACTATTCTGAGCAAAAAAAAAATTATGCAGGAGGTATCACCATACTTGACTTTAAAACATACTACAAAGCCATAGTAACTAAAACAGCATAGTATTGGCAGAAAAACAGAAAGTCTGACTAGTGGAATAGACTTGAAGACCCAGCCTTTAATGCAAGTAACTTCAGCTTCTTAGTCTTCGACAAGGGTGCCAACAATGTATGCTGAGCCAAAGATAGCATCTTCAACAAATGGTGCTGGACAAATTGGATAAACACGTGATAAAAAATGAAAATAGACCCACTGCTTTCACCATGCACACAGATCAACTCCAAATGGATCAAAGATCTCCATATTAAGCCTGTAACCCTGAACACCCTGGAAGAAAAAGTAGGAGGAACCCTACATGAGATAGGAGTAGGGAACAACTTCCTGATTAAATCTCCCTAAGCATCAGGGAAATGCAAATCAAAACCACAATGAGATACCACCTTACCCCAGTCAGAATGGCAATAATAAAGAAAACCAACAACAATCGTTGCTGGCGTGGATGCGGGGAAAAAGGAACCCTCATTCACTGCTGGTAGGATTGCAAACTTGTTCAACCACTATGGAAAGCAGTGTGGAGACTCCTGAACACAACAGACATAGAGCTATCAATGGACCCAGCTATCCCTCTACTAGGCATCTACCCACAAGATGTCACATCTCGACACAGAAACATTTGTACAACTATATTTATAGCAGCTCAATTCATAATAGCCAAGTATTGGAATCAACCCAAATGCCCATCCATGGAGGAATGGACAGAGAAACTGTGGTATATTTACAAGATGGAATTTTACTCAGCTGAAAGGAAAAATGACATGTTGAAATTTAGGAAAAAATGGTCTGACTTTGAGCAGATCTTACTAAGCAAACACTCAAAAGAACGGAGAATTCAGCGCATGGGCGCAGCTTGTGTCCACGACCTGGATCCCTGCTGAAAACCCTGGCCCTTATTTCCCGAGGTGTACAGAGTGTCTGCTAGTCAGCCATCTTCCCCGGAAGATGCTTTTGAGATTTGAGGAGGAAATGTTAAATAGGAAGTTTGAATTATGGCCTTATTTGTTAAAGGAGGTGGAAGTGATACTATTTGTACTGCCAAGACAGTTAGAACATGTGGGCATGTTACAATAGAGATTGTGACCATAGAGAGCCAATGCTAAGAAGTCTGTTATGTTGTCATAACTTTTATCATATGCTCAATAAGCCCAAAGTCTTTGGCTTTCATTTAATTTTCACATAATCATAAAAAGTAAATTTATTAAAGGTGGGTTTATTATTATATATATTTTATTTATGTCATTTTGTTATCTCCCTTTTAAAGTAGAACAAAATGGAGACATGGAGGCTAAGTAAGTCACAAAGTTTACAGTATTGAATTTGGATAAGTATCCTGTCATGGTTTGATCCAGTTTTCCCCCATAAACAAATAAATTTGTTCTCAGTGATTGATCCTCAGCTGATGGCAGTTCAGGAATTAGAACCTCACTAGATCTGTGTTGTTAGGGGCAGGCTTATGGGGTTATAATCCAGCTTCTCGTTGCCAGTGTTTGGCACACCTTCCAGCCACTGTTTCCAGTGCTGTGGCAGAGGTGATGTTCATCCCTCTGCTCATGCCATCGTTTTCCCTGTCAGGATGGAGTCTCCTCTTGAGTCCGTAAGCCTAATAAACCCATTCTTCCACAAGCCACTTTTGTTTGGGTTCCTTCTGCACAGCAACTAGAAAGCTGACCGCAACAGATTTGGTACCAGGATGTGGGGTCTGTCGCTGCTAGGACCCTGATTTTGTGGCTATGGGTCTTTTGGAAGTGATCTGCTGGAGGAAAGTGGACGGATTGGAAACCTCGTCCTAAGAGATGCCTTGTGATAACAGCTTTATGGACCATTCTGGTCTGAGTTGAAAGACCTGAATGAAGTAAGAACTATGGAATGTGAAGTTTGGCTTACGAGGGGGAGAAAGAACATTGTTAGGACTGTGCCAAAAGCAGTTTGTGTGAGAGGCTTACTGTGTTCTGTCTGCCTGTGTCCTGGGAACCTGTGAAGGGTTGCTTTACGTAAAGATGGATTGGTGTGAGCAGATGGAGATGACACAGAAAGATCTTTGGGTCAAAACTGCTGCCTTTTCACCTGCAATTGTTTGAAAGATTACAACCATTGAGATTGGGCCAGCTGGTCTGCAATAGAACAACAGGAAGAATGTGGACTCTTTGAGGTAAGGGGTCTGAATGATCTATCCCCCCCTGGATTAATAAATCAGTAGCCCTCCTGGTTCTGTGGAGTATAAAAATGCAAGAATAGAGGGTCATTGGATTTGCACCACAGTTTTGTTTTTGAAAACTTGCCATCAGCAATGTGAAGCAGGTGTGCTGTATTCCATGCATAGAAGCCCAGTGGAGCCATGAGGATGAATGTGGGTTGCAATGGAGACCCAATAAAATGGCAGGACTATGGATGACTGCCAAGGCGAGCTGCCATCACTGGATGAAGTTTCTTGGACTGTGAGTAGCTGAGCTGGAGGGGTGGAATTCAATCACCAAGATACTTGTTATTGGTTACAATTATTGAACTTGGAGTTAGAGATTGATGGTGCCCTGCTTGATTTAAATCTTGTATTGGTTCAAAATATTTTTGCCGTGCCTCATGTTTTGCAGTGTGAATGTTCTGTGCCATTACAGGTTTACTTTTGGTATTATGGCCCAATTGAAAGCTGTGGGGACCTAGGAGTTGAGTTGAACAAATTGTATTTATGATTATCAGTTTGTGGGGGCCAGGGGCAGACTGTCATGGTTTGATCCAGGTGTCCCCCACAAACAAATTAATGTGTTCTCAGTGACTGATCCTCAGTTTATGACAGTTCTGGAATTAGAACCTTGCTAGATCAATGTTTTTAGGGGTGGATTTATAAGCCAGCTTCCCCTTGCCAGTGTTTGGCACATCTTCCTGCCACTGTTTGCAGTGCTGTGGCAGAGGTGATGTCCATCACTCTGCTCATGCCATCATTTTCCCTGCCAGGATGGAGTCTCCCCTCGAGTCCATAAGCCTAATAAACCCATTCCTCCACAACCTCTTTTGTTTGGGTTCTTTCTGTACAGCAACTAGAAAGCTGACCGCAACATATACCATACTTATTTTTTTCTGGAAAGCAGTGGCTGGTCTAAATGTCTTATGTTTAATAACTCACAGAAGAACTATGATTTCCATTTGAAGAAAATGTGTAATTTAGAGGTTAATTAACATCACAGCTAAGCTTTGCTGGAGTACAGATTCAAACCCATGTAGTCAGGTTCTAATGACTTTGCCTTTCACATTACCTGTATTCATTTTAATTCTTTGTAGTTTAAAAAAATCTGAAGTGACTACAAAATGTAGTATTGTGTTAGTTTGAATGTAAAATGCTCCCATAGCCTCATGTGTTTGTGATTAATCCTCATCTTCAGTCCTCAGCTGGTGACAATTTGGCAGTTGGAGCTGTGCTGAAAGAGGTGTATCACTTGGGATAGACCCTGAGGATTATTAACCAAGCTCCAAGCCCAGCACTGAGAGGACCTTTATCCAGTCCTGTGACAGCTTCCTGCTTGTGTCTTGCTTTCCCTGCAATGACAAAACCTCCCCTTGAAACTGTAAGCCTGAAATAAACCCTTTCTTCCCATAAGATGCTAGTAAGGTGTTTTGTCCCAACAAGATGAAGATAACTGCAGCAAGCATCTTTTAATTATTTGTTAATTACATGGATTTTCTCTTTAATTTCTTAATATGAACCATGTTTTTAGACTTTTTAATGCTTTTCATAAACTTGGATTTTTAAAAGCTATTTTATGAATTTTTACATTTATATGATGAATGATTTTGCCTTGTTGTATATTTATAATGTTTCATATTTGGGTTATAAAACTTTTGTAAAACAAGCTAGAAATTTTTTCATCTTCTATATTCCCAAGTGTGATGATTAAATTGTCAATTTGACCTTTCAAGTAATCTTGGGTGGGTCTCTGAGGATGTTCACAGGAAGGCAGCCTCTCAACAAGGGGCAGGATGTAAAGAAGCTCAAAGAAGCTACAAGTAAATATCCTTTCCTGTGTGGGCAATGCAGGAAGGAAATTCCAGAGACTCAGGAAGCCATTAAGTCTGGGGAAGGGGTGTAATACCCCACCCTACTGCTATATAAAAGGGAAGAAATTCTTTCCTTGGCCCTCCTGCCTGTTTGCTGTACTGTGTGTATGGTGTTGCTGATGGGTTTCTCTCTCTGCTTGGAGCTGTGAAAGGGGAGCAGCCTCTTTTGCATTCTGGAACTTCCCCTGTATCTATAGCTACAAATAAATCCTTTCCTCCCATAAACTGTGCCTGGTTTGGAGATTCATCCCAGTGGTGTGTGGCTGACTGTGACACCAAGTAATTTTTAAAAACATGGAGGTTTTTCATACTGTATGTGAATTCTTGAGACTGTCTTGTACCTGGCAAGGATTTCAAGCTCATCCTTATTTTATCATATATCAGTACTCATTCTTTTTTGTGCTTCAATAATAGTTCATTGTGTGGATTTACCACACTTTTTTGCTCATTCTTTCATGTTGATGGATATTTTGTTCATTTTCACCTTCTAGCTGTTGTGAATAATGTTGTGACATGACTTTGCTTTCAATCCTTTTGTATATGTACTTAAAAGTGGAATGGATAGATCATATGATAGTTAAGTTTTAAATGTTTTGAGGGAATATCCTATTTTTTTCCAAAGCGCTATCTTACAATCCTACCAATAAGGTAAATGGGTTACATTTTCTACACATTCTTAGCAATAGTTATTTTTTGTTACCACCCTCATAGGTACGATGGTTATATCATTGTGGTTTTGATATGTTTTGCTGATGATTAACGGTATTGACTGTTTTTCATGTGGTCATTGTTTGTATAATATCTTATATAGATAGATAAATGTTTAAGTCCTGTACCCATTTTTGTTGCTATCTTTTTTACATTTAGGAGCTCTCTATATATTCTGGATATTAATTTCTTAGCACACATATGATTTTTCAATGCATTCTCCCATTCTGTAGCTTGCTTTTCAGGTTGTTTTATAATATCATTTGATGATCAATATAATTCTTAATTTTTATGTAATCTGCTTTGTTTACTTTAGCTTTTATAGCCTGTGCCTTTTATGTCATATCCAAGAATTATGGATATATAACCAAACCCAATGTTGTAAAGCTTTTTTTCTAGCTTTCTTTCAAGTGTTGTTTTAACCTTTACATTTAGTCTGTGGTAGTTTGAATGGATGTCCTCCAATAGATTCAAGAGTTATTGAAGTTTTTCTCCAGCTGCCTGGCTGGAGACTGTGTCACTTTGGCCAGATCCTAGGGTCTATCCATAAGGTGTTTCTGGGGTGGGTCTGGAATTCCAACTTTACATATGCAAAGAGCAGTCTGAGTTCAAGCCTGGAGTTCTCACAGTTTGTCAATTTTGAGTTTGAGTGAGTTTGCTTGCTTTTGGAGGTGCTGGTGATGGGTTCCTCTTTCTGCTTGGATCTGTGAAAGGGGGCCAACCTCTTTCACCATTCTGGAACTTCCCCTGGATCTGTTACTTCAATAAATACTTTCCTTCCAAAATTGTGTCTGGTTTGGAGATTCATCCCAGAGGCATGTGGCTATGACGAGGTCTTTAATCTATTTTGATTTTTTTTTATATATTTGTTGGGTAAAAGTCTGAAACCTTTTTGCCTGTGGTGATTCATCTTTTGTTTGTATTTCATCCCAACATCTTTTGATGAATCAGTTATTCTTTCCTTCATTGAATTTTCGTGGAAACCTAGTTGAAAATCATTTGAAAATTTATTTCTGAGATACCCATTGTATTCCAATTATCTGTATATGTCTGCCCCATACTTTTTAGATTGCTATTGTACTACATCATACATTTTGTTTTATAGTGAGTTGCACAATCATGAAGTATAAGTCCTCTAACCCCTTCCTGAAAAATTGCTTTGGTGATTCTGAACACCTTAAAATTTTCATGAATTTTAAGATGGAGTTTTCTATTCTTGCAAAAAAAATGACACTGTAATTTTGTTTGGGACTATATGAGATCTGTGAATTTTTAACAATGTTAAGTTTTGTAATTCATGAATATGGGTTCTTTTTTCACTTTTTCATAATGCATATATTGGATTCTGTCTTGGGTCTCTGCTAGAATGCTCCTTAAAAATCTTTGTAATCTTCTCATTGAGAAAGGTGATCAGAGTTTCATTTATTACATTTGATTTTTATTCCTGGCTTCTAACACAGGATCTTTAAGACTTTTGGAATCTGAAATGAACTGCTTATAAACTAATGGGTATGACTAACAGCTGGGCCTTTGGAAAAATTTGTGGAGTATGTTTGACAGAGAAAATGGCCAAGGGAGGGATGAAACTTTCAGCCTCACTCTATGACTTCCAGAATCAATCAGAATGACTAATGATTTAATCAGTCATGCTTACATAATTGAATCTTCAGTAAAAACTTATCAAAGGATTAGGAGAACTTCTCGGTTAGTAAATGCTTAGGAATGGCAAACTCCTAATTCTAATGGAACTCAAGAACCTGTTCCTGAGATGGTTTGGGACCTTGCCCTAACTTGCCCTTAATGTGACTGTTCATCTATATGCTTTATATTATCTTTTCCATAAATTGGAATATTGAAATATTTCCTTGAATTCTTTGAGCTGTTATAAAAAATTATTGAAGCAGAGGAAGGATCATGGGAAGATTTGATTTGTAGCCAAGTCTGATAGAAGTGTGGGTGACTTGATGATATACTATGTGTAATTGGTGCTTGAATTGAAGAGGATAGGCTACTGGAGCTGAGCCCTGGACTCATGTAGCACCTGATATTAACTTTGGGTATCTAGTGTCAAAATTTAATTAAACAATTAGACACATAGCTGGGGTATACAGAGAAGTGGATAATTGCTTGGTTTGAGGGGACCTCACATATTTGATGCTGGAAGTGTGATAAATAGAAAAGATTTTTTTCTTTCAAAATTTATTATTATCTTCTTTAATATTCCATCAAAATTTGTTGTTTTTATTTATACAAACCTTTGACATCCTTGGTTAAGTATATGTGTGAGTTATTATTATAGATGACACTTTTCTTTATTTCCTTTTCGAACATCTATTGTGATATATAGAAATACAACCGAATGATCTGTGCTGATTTTTGGAGTTCAGCAAATTTGCTGAATTCACTCATTAGTTCTAACAGTCTTTTGCATATTTCAAAGGGAGTTCTATATGTGAGATCATATCATCTGTAAACCTAAAATAAGTTTATTTCTTCTTTCCAAATTGGATGGCTTTTATTTCTTTTTCTTGCCTAACTGCTCTGGCTAGCATTTCCTCAGCACAGTGTTGAATAGAAATGGTAATAGAGGGTTTTCTTTCTTTTTTTAAATTCCTTATCTTAGTGGACAAACACTTAACTTTTCATCAGTGAATATAATGTTAGAAATATGTTTATTATATATGGCCTTTATTATCCTGAAGTGCATATCTTTACACCTATTGTTTTACATTTTGTCATGAAAAAATGCTAACTTATCAAATGCTATTTTATATCTATTAAGATGGCAGTGATTCTGTACTTCATTCCTTTATTTAATTTTATTTTTTTATTATCCATAATGAGTTACATTGTTTAGTGGGCCAACATTAAGTTATTATCCCCAATTCCTCATTGCCCCCCCTCCCATCCCCAGTCAGCTGTATATCCTCTTCCCTGGGCCATCTGGATCAGTCTTTGTGATAGAGGACCATGGATAGCCTAGTATTCAGCCGGGTTCTCCTGACCCAAGTGTGTTGTTACTGAGGGGTGCCATGCCTCTGATAATCTCCCCCATCACGGCTCTCACAATCTTTCTGTACCCTCTTCCACTCAGTTCCCTGAATCATGGTGGGTGAGTATTAAGGCTGCTTTAATGTTGTGAGCTTAGGGGTTTTTGTGTCGAGAATCATTGGTTTCTGTCACCCTGGCTTATCCTGTGTTGATTAAATGGCTGTGGCTGTGGGTTCCTTGTTCATCTTGTCATTCTCTGCAGGGTTCCATATGGATCCTCCACGATATGACTGTGGTGGCTCATCTCTTGCCAGGATCTCAGCTTTCTGCCTGAAGTTGGTTGGTTAGGTTATATTGGCCACAGCTCTCTTGCTGCATCATGAAAAATACAAACACAATCTCCATCGGAGAGTGAGATCAGTATAGGTTAACAAATATACACCATACTGGATTACCTAGATTCTATTTTTAGTAATCTCCCCATCAGTCGCTCGCATAGTGAATCTTTTCTTGGGAGCCCATGAGTACGGGATCCGGTGCATATCACCCTGAATCCCTAGTTCCAATCAAGTGTAAAGTCTATTTTGTCAGAGATTAATGTAGCCACACCTAGTTGCTTTTTAGTTCCACATTCCTGATAAACTTTTTTCCATCCTTTTACTCTCAGAAGATTGCTGTCTTTAGAAGTAAAGTGTGTTTCCTGAAGGCAACAGATGGAAGGGTCCATTTTCCTGATCTACCCTGCAAGTCTGTGTCTTTTTATAGGGGAGTTAAGCCCATTTATATTCAGTGATATAACTTTGAGGTTTGCTTTGAGCCCTACCATGATGAAGGGATAATGAGGGTTTTGTCTGTGCTGCTGCTATTAGCACACTGACTGCAATTGTTGTGTCTGATCTCTGGTACTATTGTCAGGTAGATTTCTTGTTTCTTATATGTGGGATATCTCTTGCAGGATCTTCTGAAATTTTGGCTTTGTGTTCAAATAGTCGTAGAGCTAGTTTACTTCATGGAACACTTTCATTTCTCCATCTACCAGGACGGATAGCTTTGCTGGGTACCGTAGTCTAGGTTGAAATCCATACTTCTTTAGGCCCTGAATAGCATTATTCCAAGCTCTCTGGCTTTCATGATTTCTAATGAGAAGTCTGAGATAAGTCTGATGGATTTTCCTTTATACGTTATGGTTTGCTTTTGTCTAGCAGCTTTGAGTATTTTCTCTTTGCTTTCTAAGTTAGGCATCTTAATTAAAATGAATCTTGTAGAATTTCTCTTCATGTCCTGTCTGTTTGGAGTCTTCTGGGCCCCTTGAATGTTCAGTGGGCTTTCTCTTGTTAGACAGGGAAGTTTTCTTGAATAAGTCTGTTGAAAATGTTTCTTATGCCCTTAGCCTGGGTGTCTTCTCCCTCTGGGATCCCCATGATTCTAATATTAGACCTCTTTATGATATCCCATAGATCCCTCAAATTATGCTCACTTGGTTTCTTGAATTTGTTGAATCCTATGACATCCTTTTTAATTCCTTCTGTCTGGTCCTGAACGTCTGAGAGTCTGTCCTCCAGATTGTCAAATCTGGGACTGATTGATTCTAGGGAGGTTTTTAACAACTCCATTTCATTTTTGGTTTCTTCTATAATTTTTTTTATAGACTCCAATTCTTAGGTGAGATCCAATTTCCAGTCTAATTTTGTTTTTGCTAGGGATTCCTGAAAATCATTTTTAAGTTTTCTTAAGTCCCCATCAAATTTAATCAATTGGTTGTCTAGTTCCTCCCGTAGTTGGTTCATCTTCAATTCACTTAATGTGTTTCTGAATTCATTCATATTTCTCTCCATTAAATTCAGTCTGGAGTCTATGCTTCAGTTGGTGAGCTTCATCTCATTCATTTCTTTTTTCATAGTTTCCATATCAGCCATTAACTGCTTCATGTTTGCATTGGAGTTCTGGTCAGGAATCATATTATTCTCTCTTTGGGATTGTATTTTTGTTGTCTCCACTTCCTTGTCACTTTCGTGTTCCATAATGAGACTAGAGGCCCTGCGTTAGGGATTTCCGTCTTTAATTTCTGTGTTTTTTTTCATTGGTTTCTGCCCATGTCCAGGTAGGGGAGTGGGACTCAGGCACCCTGGGGAGTGCTATTCAGCCCACTTTACTTCCAGTGGAATGATCACCAGGTTTGATCTTAAACAGAGGTCTTTCCTGTTAGGGTGTTCTGTCCCCAGACAGGCTTAGATCTTTACCCGTCTGGATCCCTCTATATGTGTCTATTTAGTCTTAGAGCCCCCTCATAGGCCCCTTTCCCTGATTTGTATGCTGCAAGAAAAACAGCCCCAGCACTCCCAACTATAGAGCCCAGTGTTTTCCCATCTGGCAGTGGTGCAGGATCCCTGGTACTCTCTGAGACCGCCTGTGCCCTTCTGGCAGGTACCCATCTGAACCGGCCTCTGCCGAGGTTCCCACATATCTTCCTGAGGTCTGGCCCTGGAACTAAGCTAGGTCAGTTTACCCAAGGATTGAGTCTGCCTGTGTATGTGTGTGTGGGGGGGGGTTGTTGAGAGAAGTGCGCCAGAGGATCGGGTGCTGAAGGGAAGGGGCCCTGTGGGGGAAAGGTGCTCAGCCGGCTGTGTGGGTTTGGGAACCGGCTGAGAGAAGACAATGGTGGGAGCTTGGTGTTAGAGGGGAGCAGCTCTCTGTTCCTCTGCGGAGCAAAGAGCCGCTGGGGAACCCTATGCAGGCTGGTGCCGCAGCTGCTGAGAGGGTGAGCTTGGGTTCAGGGCTGGCTTGGTTCCAGGGTTCAGATCCCAGCTGGAAAATCAAACCTTTACGGAGAGAGTCCTGGCAATGCTGTTACTCGTCCACCATCTTGCTCCGCCCCATTCCTTTATTTTGATAATGCGGTATATCATATTTCAAAATTTCTTTTGATAATTTTTGCATAACAGGGCCTTATGCATACTTGTCATGCTGTTTACCACTGAGTTAATTTTCTTTGTTGTGAGTCAGCATCATGCTAAGTTTTTCAGGTTGGCCTTATACTTCTTCTGTAGCCCAGGTAGACCTTGATCATGTGTTCTTCTTTGCTTCAGCTTCACATATAGCTGTAATTTTAGGCCTGTAACTCTAGGCTTGGCCAATATTTTCTTTTTGGTATCTCAGGTATTTCAATAGCCTTTCAACATATATAACATTTGGTCTGTCTTTGAAACCATTTCAAACTGTTGTGAACAATGACGACAGACACCTGTTATATCATTTGAAAAAGTGTCAACCTCATATGAATTTAAGACTCTTTTTAGGCTTTCCTTCAAGTAAACCATATTTAAATTAAGTAGTCTTAAAACATGTGCAGTCATCAAAATCACAAGGGAACTTTAAAACTACTCTTCATGGCTGATTGTGTACAAATTTCTGGTAGTAAAATTTATTTGTATAATTGGACCACATTTTCTAAATTGTTTGATGATTTCCTCTACTAGATATCCTGTGTTATTATTTGTCTTTGGGTAATGGTATAGTGAGGCCATTTTGAATAAATCAATGAACACAGTCAGTGCATGCTAAAAAATAAACTACTTATTGAATCAATACATGGTATTTGGACAGTATATGAAATTGTAAAGCTTAAAAGTACAATATAAACAGTAAATTTCCCTCTCAACCCTGTATTGCATCCAAACAGTTTCTCTTCCTAAAGGCATTCATTTATTACCAGATTTTAAAAATGCATTCTTTTATAATTCCAGTGTATATTATCAATCTGTGTCTTATTAATAAATTATTGGGACAAAAATTATGAAATATTCTTGTATTCTTGGTATTAGTTCTACCAAGTGATGATCAGTTATTTCTTTAATGTGCTGTCTGACTCTATCTACTATTTAATTGGGAATTTTTGCATGACTTTTACATAGAAATTCATGAACAAGAACCAGGTATATTTTGCCCAATTTTCCATTTTTAAAAATTAAAGCTCTGGGGGGGGGGCGGAGCAAGATGGCGGACGAGTAACAGCGTCGCCAGGACTCTCTTCGAAAAGGTTTGATTTCTTCAGCTGGGATCCAAACTTTGGTCACCAGCCGGACCTGATTTTGGGCCCTCCCTCCCTCCCCAGCCCCAGGGCCAGAGCAGTAGGGGTTCTCCAGCAGCTCTCTGCTCCCTAGCAGAGCAGAGGACCGAGCCCTCCCCCCCACTAGCTCCCGCCAGTATCCCCTCGTGGTGGGTTCCGAGTGCCGCCAATTGAGCCACTTCCCCTCGTGGGAGCACCTGATCCTTGGACATGCTTGTCTCCACGACCCTCCACCCCACATACACAGGCAGATGCCAGCCTTGGGCAGACTAAGCTAGCTAGGTCCCGGGGCCAAACTTGAGGCAGATACCTGGGAAGCTTGAGAGGGGAGGAGTTGTCTCTCTGCGGACGTTTCTTTGCCTAAGTGGGATCCAGCCCTGGGTGGCGGCTGGGCCTGTCCCTGGGCCGCCCAGCCTCTCTTCAGCTTTGGGTCCTCTGCTCTCGGCGCTGCAGGGGAGCGCACAGCTGGGCCCTCAGGCTCCCGCCTTTGTTCCCTCACGGCGGCGGATTCCCAGTCCTTGGCGCCAATCGAGTGGCTTTCCCGCGGGACCTCCCGGTCCTCAGACGTGGTCCTCTCCACCAGCTGAGAGGGGAGGACGTGTCTCTCTGCAGAGGTTTCTGTGCCTAAATGGGATCCAGCCCCGGGTGGCGGCTGGGCATGTCCCTGGGCCGCCCAGCCTCTCCTCAGCTTCGGGTCCTCTGCTCTCGGCTCTGCAGGGGAGCGCACAGCTGGGCCATCAGGCTCTCCTCATGGGCAGAAATCAACAGAAAAACTTATCTTCCCAACCCAGTGCACCTAGTTTCATTATGAAACATGAAATTGACAAGGAAATGGAAGGAGCTCATACACAATTGCAGAGAGAGAACAATATGACTACTGACCACAACAGCAATGCAAATATGATGCAGTTAAGGGCTGATATGGAACTTATGAGAAAAGACATGAATGAGATGAAGCATTCTTACTCAAGCATAGACTCCAGACTGAGTTTGATGGAGAGAAATATGAATGAATTCAGAAATATATTAAGTGAATTAAAGATTAATCAACTAAGAGAAGAGCTGGACAATCAATTGATTAAATTTGATGAGGACTTAAGAAAACTTAAAATTGATTATCAAGAATCCCAAGCAAAAACAAAAATAGATTGAAATTGGATCTCACAAAAGAATTGGAGACTATAAACAAAATCATAGCAGAAACCAATAATGAAAATGAAATATTAAAAACCTCCCTTAAAGTATTCAGTCCCAAGGTTGATAATCTGGAGGACAGACTTTCAGAAGTAGAAGACAAATCAGAAGGAATTAATAAGGATGTCATAGGTTTCAATAAATCAAAGAAATCTAGTGAGCACAATTTGAGGGATCTATGGGATACAATAAAGAGGACCAATATTATAATCATGGGGATCCCAGAGGGAGAACAAGCCCAGGCTAAGGGCAAAGGAAATATCTTCAACAGAATTATTCAAGAAAACTTTCCCTATCTAACAAGAAAAAGTCCACTCAACTTTGAAGGTGCCCAGAGGACCCCAAACAGATTTGACATGAAGAGAAATTCTCCAAGACACATTTTAATTAAGATGCCTAACATAGAAAGCATAGAAAAATACTCAAAGCTGTTAGAGGAAAGCAGACAGAAACTTACAGGGGAAAAGCCATCAGAGTTACCTCAGATTTCTCATTAGAAACCATGAAAGCCAGAAGGGCTTGGAACAATGCTTTTCAGGGCCTAAAGAAGTATGGCTTTCAACCTAGACTATTGTACCCAGCAAAGTTATCCCTCCAGATAGAGGGAGAAGTGAAAGTGTTCCAAGAAGTAAAACAGCTCTACGACTATTTCAAAACAAACCCACAATTTCAGAAGATCCTACAAGAGATATCCCATACAGAAGAAACAAGAAATCTTCCTCAGAAGTGTACCAGAGATCAGACATGACAATCACAGTCAGTGTGCTAATAATAGCAGCACAGAAAAAACCCTCATTATCCCTTCATCATAGCAGGGCTCAAAGCAAACCTCACAGTTATATCACTGAATATAAATGTACTTAACTCCCCTATAAAAAGGCACAGACTTGCAGGGTGGATCAGAAAAATGGATCCTTCCATCTGCTGTCTTCAGGAAACGCACTTTACCTCTAAAGACAGCAAACTTCTTAGAGTAAATGGATGGAAAACAGTTTATCAGGCATGTGGAAGTAAAAAGAAAGCAGGAGTGGCGACACTAATCTCTGACAAAATAGACTTTACACCAAAATCAATTTAAAAGGATAAGGAAGGTCACTTCTTACTCATCAAAGGGAGGATCCACCAGGAAGATGTCACCATCATCAACATATGTGCACCAAATTTGGGTGCAACACAGTTCATAAAGGAAACTCTACTCAAAAATAAAGCAGAAACAGACTCTAATTCCATCATAGTAGGAGACTTTAATACACCTTTATCAGCTCTATACAGATCAACCAAACAGAAGATCAGCAGGGACATAACAGAGCTTAATGTCATCATTGACTAGCTGGGGATAACAGATATTTACAGAATGTTCTACCCTAAAGACACAGAATATACATTCTTCTCAGCAGCACATGGGACTTTTTCTAAAATTGATCACATCTTATGTCACAAATCTTTCCTAAACAAACTCAGGAAGATCGAGGTAGTTCCTTGCATCATATCAGACCACAGTGCATTAAAGGTAGAAGTTAACAATGGAGTAGGATCCAGAAAATACACAAATTACTGGCGCCTGAATAATGCGCTCCTAAAAAATGATTGGGTCATCCAAGAAATAAAACAGGAAATTCAGAATTTCCTAGAATTAAATGATGACGATAACATATCATATCAGAACTTATGGGACACAATGAAGGCAGTCCTGAGGGGAAAGTTCATTGCGCTAAATGCCTTCATATCAAAGACAGAGAGATCTCACATCAATTGTCTAACCACCCACCTAAGAGCATTGGAACAGATGGAAAAAGATAACCCGACGAGCTCAACACAAAAGGAAATAATTAAAATCAGAGCTAAGATTAATGAATTGGAAATAAAGAAAACAATTAAAAAATTGATAAATCAAAGAGTTGGTTCTTTGAAAAAGTTAATAAGATAGACAAACCTCTGGCCAACCTAATCAAACAAAGAAATGAGAAAGCCCTATTCAACAAAATCTGAAAGGACAATGTTGAGATCACAGCTGATCCCAAAGACATTGGGAGAATCATCAGGTCATACTTCCAAAACCTCTACTCCACAAAATTAGAGAATCTGGAAGAAATGGACAGGTTTTTGGACACCTTCCAACTGCCAAAGCTTAACCCAGAGCAGATAAAAGCACTAAATAGACCTATCATACCCGCAGAGATTGAAGATGTAATCAAAAACCTTCCCAAAAGGAAAAGCCCAGGACCAGATGGTTTCTCAGCTGAATTCTACCAAGCCTTCATCACAGAGCTGAAACCATTATTTCTGAAGCTTGTTAGAAGCATAGAAAAAGAGGGAAGGCTACCAAACACCTTCTATGAAGCTACCATTGCCCTAATCCCCAAACCAGGCAAGGATGCAACAAGAAAAGAGAACTATTGATCCATATCTCTGATGAACTTAGATGCAAAAATCCTGAACAAAGTCCTAGCAAACCAGATACAATGCTACATCAAAACTATTATCCACCCTGACCAAGTTGGCTTTATCCCAGAGATGCAGGGATGGTTCAACATATGCAAGTCAATAAATGTGATACACCACATTAATTGGCTCAAACACAAAAAAACACATGGTTATCTCGATAGATGCAGAGAAGGCTTTTGACAAAATTCAACACCTCTTCATGTTCAAAGTACACGAAAGAATAGGCATATATGGCCTATTTCTCAATTTAATAAAGTCAATTTACAAATCTCCTAAAGCACTGATCATTCTCAATGGGGAACGACTCAAGGAGTTCCCACTCAACTCAGGAACAAGACAAGGCTGTTCACTGTCTCCACTGCTCTTTATCATAGTGCTTGAAGTTCTAGCCCAAGCAATAAGACAAAAGAAGGACATAAAAGGAACACAAATTGGAAAGGAAGAAATTAAACTATCCCTCTTTGCATATGACATGATCCTTTATATATCAGACCCCAAGAATAGTATCAGTAACCACTTGAAGGTGATTAATGCCTTCAGCAATGTGGCAGGATACAAAATTAACACACAAACATCAGTAGCCTTTCTATATGCAGAAGGCAAGCAGACAGAAAAGGACATCAGAGAGATTGTCCCATTTTCAAAAGTCTCTAAGAAAATCAAATACCTTGGAATATCACTAACCAAGGTTATAAAGGACTTATATAAGGAAAATATTGAAACACTTAAGAAGGAAATAGAGGAGGATGTGAGAAGCTGGAAAGATATCACATGCTCATGGATAGGGAGAATCAATATACTAAAAATGGCAATCCTACCAAAAGTGATTTACAGATTCAACGCTATGCCGATAAAAATCCCAACCTCGTTCTTCACAGACATAGAAAAAAATAATCTCTAAATTTATTTGGAAGTGCAAAAGACCTCGGATTGCCAAAACCATTCTAAATAACAAATCCTAGTCAGGAGGTATCCCCATACCTGACTTCAAAACATACTACAAAGCCATAGTAATGAAAACAGCATGGTACTGGCATAAAAACAGAAAGACAGATCAATGGAACAGAATTCAAGACCCAGTTTTAAATGGAAGTAACTTCAGTTAACTGGTCTTTGACAAGTGGGCCAACTATGTACGCTGGGCCAAAGATAGCATCTTCAACAAATGGTGCTGGAGGAACTGGATAAACACATGTAAAAAAATGAAATTAGACCCACTCCTTTCACCGTGCACAAAAATCAACTCCAAATGGATCAGAGATCTTAATATAAACCCGGTAACCCTGAACACCCTGGAAGAAAAAATAGGAGGAACTCTAGATGTAATAGGAGTGGGAAAAAAATTTCCTGAGCAAATCTCCAGCAGCCCAGGAAATACGACAAACACTTAACCAATGCGACCTGTTCAGTCTCAGAAGCTTCTGTACAGACTAACAAACCACACTCAGAGCCAATAGACCTTCTTCAAAATGGGAAATGATTTTCGCCAGCCACAACTCTGACAGAAGCCTAATTTCAAAAACCTACAGAGAACTCAAAAAAATTAACAAAAACCCCAAAAGCCCCCTCACAAAATGGGGTAGTGATCTCAACAGAGAATTCACGGAGGAGGTAACACTAATGGCCTTGACTCATTTAAGAAAGTGCTCAGCATCTGTAATCATCAGGGAAATGCAAATCAAAACCACAATGAGATACCATCTTACCCCTGTCAGAATGGCAATCATAAAGAAAACCAACAACAATCGTTGCTGGCGAAGATTGGGGGAAAAAGGAACCCTCATTCACTGCTGGTGGGATTGCAAACTTGTTCAACCTCTATGGAAACAGTGTGGAGACTTCTGAAGAGAATGGACATAGAACTACCGATGGACCCAGCTATCCCTCTACTAGGCATCTACCTGCAAGATGCCACATCTTTATGCAGAAAATTTTGTACAACTATATTTATAGCAGCTCAATTCATAATAGCCAAGAATTGGAATTAACCCAAATGTCCATCCATGGAGGAATGGACAGTGAAACTGTGGTATATTTATACGATGGAACTCTACTCAGCTGAAAGGAAAAATGACACATCAAAATTTAGGGGAAAATGGTGTGACCTTTAGCAGATCTTACTAAGCGAACACTCAAAAGAACAGAGAATTGAATGCTGCATACTCTCCCTTATATGCGGTCCTTAACCAAGATAACTGTTTTCTTTATGCAGACTAGTAGAAAGAAGTGAGAGGTTATGAATAAGGGGTAAGGGAAGGGGGAGGGGAATGGCTTAAGCAGGAGCCCATTCCAAATTAGGTTCAAAAACATAAAAGCCTTACGAGCATACTGTAACCTAAAGATTAAATAGTGGGCATCAACTGGCAAGAGGGGTCATGAATAGCAGGGGAGAATATCTAAGTCTGTGAATAATTGAGCAGTCCAAAAGCCCCGGGTCCCAGTCACCGGTCCCTTCCCTCACTGAGCTGTTGACCAAAGTGATCCATGAGGTTCCAAAAACAAGACAGAATTCTGTCAAGGCTCTTGATCACCATCCCCAAAACCTGAGACAAAATCCTGTTTCCGAAGAAACCACAGAATGCCATCGATCTTCATCGAGAGTCCCAGCGAGGTCTGGAATAGTAACCAACCCCCGGATTTCAGTTAGTGAAGGGCTGGAGGGCACTGCATAAGCTGCCAGGGGAAGCTAATCGGCGAAATAGACCATTTGCATGAAACATAGTCTGCGGCCACGAATAGGCTGGATACAGTTCCTACTGGGAGAGAACAGCAAATCAAGAAGGAGCAATTGTGCAATGAAGGAGCCTGGGCCTGGGGGAGACAATCAACAGCCATTAAATTTGGCCAAATATTCCACTCAGTGAGGGGGAACCCTTGATTGGAAATGGGTATTTAGAGCAATATGCACCGGATCCCATACTCTTGGGCTTCCAAGTAAAGATGCACTATGCCAACATCTGACAGGGAGGCTACTAAAAATAGAAACTAGGTAATCCAGAATGGTGTATATTTGTTAACCTACACT
>PVHP010018704.1:0-32857 GCA_004024765.1 Zapus hudsonius
GATATTTTCACATTTAATTATTAAATGGTGGAAGTTATTGACATCCTGAGTGTTTTAGTTACTTCCATCATTTCTATGACAAAACACCTGAGAGCACAACTTGAGTGAAAACATTTATTTGAAATAAATATTACTAACTTGATGATTGACTTTTTCTTTCTATCAAGTCGGTTCATAGGTTAGCCATTTCTCCATCAGGTAGGCAGCAAATTCACTGCAGATAGAGCTTCCATGACTGTCCAGTGAAAGGCATAGTAGATGGTCCTATCCATTGGGCAGTCAGGAAGCAGAGAGGGAACTGGGTTAGATCCTTGCTAGAACACATAACGCCTGCTCCCAGATTCTTTCTCTGGCAAGGTCCACTTCCTAGATTTCTAAAACCTCCCCAAACTGCTATAGGTAGTGGAACCCAAGGTGGAAATACATGACCCTGTGAGGGATATTTTTCCTTCAAACCATAACGCCAAGCAAATAATCAGGCTCTTTGAAATAAATATTACTAACATGATGATTGTTTTTTTTCTTTCTATCAACAGACATGTTCCATTTTTAAACAATAAGCTAATCATAAGCATATAATTTCTAGCAAATATATTAAATCAATTTATTACTTCAAGATAACAGGCATTTTGGTGAAATCTTTATAGTTCTCTTTTATTGTACGTATTAAATGACTAAATTGTGTCTGACTTAGTTCAAGAGAATAAATGTTTTCATTAAAATTGCAGACATGGATGAAATTTTGAAAAAGAATAGTGAGAGCAGTAGGAGAGGTTCTGAGCCAGGAGCAGCCTGGTGCTGTGAGAGCTGATTTGTTGTTGATATGTAATATGTCAAAGTAAGCAAGAAATATGCATGTTTTCCGGAGACTCCAGACAGGAGTTGCAAGTTTTGATGAAAAGAGTCTTAGATATAGTAGTGTGTAACAGTAAATCATATAAATTATTACTTGATTCTATACAGACATTTCACAATCCAGGTACCTTGTCTTTTATACTAAAATGGTATGAGTTAATATTTTAAAATATTACTATGTATTTCCCAAATGTTAGCATATGTAAAACTTACCACCACTCTGATTTAGTTTCAAATACAGGGAGATTTTGATGAAACATCTTCATTAGGCTATATTAATTATACATGCAACAACCACAGAACAGGTGCATGTCTGGGAGTGGGGTATTTAATCAACAAAAATTGATTCTAAACTAGTATTTTCTATTCTGTCTTTATTTATGGACTTCATCACAGATCATTAATACCTAGATGCTTTAGAGGAAGACTTTTCTTAGGCAATAGCTAGTCCATATTTAGCCGATAAAATAATTGATATTTGTATTTATTTATGCACTTATTTTCTTTTAATCACAATTTTTAACATTCCTATTTAGTTTTCATGTGCTTCAAATAATCAAAATGAAGGGTTCCTGGATTTAAAACTCTGGGAGCTATTGAAATTCAGTAAATATATCTAATCTTACAAAAATAAATTCAAGTTAAGATATTGAATGATGTTTTGGGTTGTGCCTGCTCTCCATTGAAGGCAACAGTCCTTTTAGTATTCAAAGAAAGCAATTGAAAACAATTGTTAGCAAGAATTTGGAGAAAGAGTATATATTCACTACTTATGGCAGTGTAAACTGGCACAGCCCTTATTGACATCAATGCAGATGTTCCCCAAAATGCTAAAGTAAATCTAATATATGACCCAACTTTACCCATCCTGCATAAATAGCAGTATGTATTCCTAGCACAGAGATGCTTGCACATCATGTTTATTGCCTCTCAGTTCTTAATAGTGTGTGTGTATGCTTTTTTTTTAATATTTTATTCATTTTCAAGCAGAGAGAGAGAGAGAGAGAGAGAGAGAGAGAGAGAACACCAGGGCCACCACCTTGTGGGTCTGGCTTATGTGGGTCCTGGAGAATTGAACCCAGGGCCTTAAGCACTAGAGGCAAGTGCCTTATCCGCTGAGCCATCTCTCCAGCCCGTGTGTATGCTTTTATGACCTGAAACTAAAGGGCATCATGAGAGATGGTGAGGAAGGAAGGAGGGCACAAGAATAGAATGCAAGTGACAAGAAAGAGGAAAGTAATTAATTAGGATTAAGTGGGTAAAAGGAGGATAGAGGATGATAAAGAATACAGGTAGATTTCCAACATTCTGATAAAGGTAAGTATTTAAGTATTTTAACATAGTTATTGGCAATCATTAAATGCATTTTAGGATCAAATCTGTGGTGGTACACCATTTCCCTCCTCTCTGTCCCCAACCCACTAGAGGCAGCCAGTTTTTTGTGGTTTTTTTTTTTTGGGGGTGTGTGTGTGTGTGTTGTTGTTGTTGTTGCTGCTGAGGGAGGCAATATCTTGATAATTTCCCCACCATGGCTGTACAATCTTTCCTCTCCCTCTTCTTCTCAGTTCCCTGAGTCATGGTGGGTGAGTTTTAAGTATGCTTTATTGTTGAGATCTTAAGCATCTCTGGACTTCTGCTTTTTTGCTTTCTACTTCTTTTTGGATTGTGTTGGGTATCCTAGGTATCTGTCACCATTGTCCTTGCATGGGTTATCTGACTCGCCATGGTGGTAGGTCTCTTGTTTATCTCGCCACTTTCTCATAGGTTTTATTTGGGCCCTACATGATAGGTTAGAGGTGGTTCATCTCCTTCCTGGATGTCATACACTATCCCATGTCTTCTTGGTAGAACTAGGTTGACCACAGTTCTTGATGTCTTCTGAAAAATACAAACAGAATCTTCATCAGAGAGTGAGATCAGTATAGGTTAAATGAGACAAAACTTGTAAATTTGGCAAGATTCTAATGGGTGTAGCCTCTCTGTAGCTCTCTGGTAGTGGGAATTCCCCCCTTTGTATCTCTGGGTCCTTGATCCCCATAAGACTTTGAAGTGGATTCCAGTTCCAGTTAAGAGCTCCTTGCCACTGAGTGGATTTCTTACCCAGTCAGTAAAGTTTTGATTACCGATCCAGGTTTAGCACCACTATTGCACAGATGAGCACTTCTTAACTTGCTGGTCTCTACCATATAGCAGAGGGTTCAGCACTCTCATGACAGAAGTCTGTATCATAAGTAGTGGTCTCTGCTTTCTCCAAATATCATTGACCAATTTCCCCTGGAAGCTCATGTAACATCTTCCAACACTACACATGTTACCATTTGGGAGGTGGTTACCATTCGGGATCTAACAGTGTCTCTCATTGTGGTGTGACAACACTCTGTAGTATTTTCAGCAATAAAGTCTTACCTTTGACCTGGGATGGGTATTCAAGAGCTTTGACATAAGTCTGTCTTGTTGTGGGGGCCTTGTGGGTCTCTTCAATCAACAGCTCAATATAGGAAGTATCCAATGATTGTGACAGGTAGTTACAGGCCACACAATTTGTCTTGGGGTTAGGCTTCCTCCCACTTCATTCATGGCCCCTCTTACTAGGTGATGTCCATAATTAGGTATTTTTATTTGTCAAAAAAATTCAAATGTTCTTTTTAAATTGCACCAGCTACTGAGGGATATTTTTAAAAAGAAATACTTTTTCTCAACCTTGAATATAAAAGGATACCTCATAAAATTTAAGTGAATTGTGAGTGATCATGCATAAGTTTACCAAAAAGATACGGTGTGTATGTCCAGATTATAGGTTTGTTCAGATCCCCACAATGGCAATTACAGTGACTTACAAAGAGGACTTGCTTCATGTTTCAAACAAAGATGACATTCTTTCTCTGAAAGTCTCCTGTTCAAAGAATCTCATAGCTTCAAGGAGTAACTAAATCACAAAGATACTGCATTAGGTCGATAAAGTCATTTAACATTCTTACTTGTGACTGCCTAATTTCATTCTAACACCTTAATATTTTGACCATTAGTGATGACACCAGCCCAAACACACACATACCTTTCCGAAGATTCTGAAAGATAATTCTAAGGCACATATTTCTGAACTCCATCATGGTATTTACCATGAAGTTAAATCACTTTATGAACTCAGGTATCTGAAACACCTATTGTTATTTTTTATAACCTTTAGAATCATCACATTTTAATAATGTTCAGAATACTGCACATATATTTAATTGAATGTTTAGAACATGGCACCTTTCCCAAAAGGGAATTCATAGGTCATTCAGTTTGTGGAGTTGCACTTTTTACGGAGAAAATGAGAGAGTAGTTCTTCTAATAACTTCTCCTGCTGAATAGAATGACCCAGATTTGCTGTAGACTGGCAAAGTGGCTAAAGGATATTTTTACATTGCCATTTTGTCCTGAAGATCATTCTCACTGTTTTCACCATGTGAAATCCTTTTCAAGTTCTTTTTTTGACAATGTGGATATGCTGCTGGCTTAGCAGTATCAGAAAGCTTGGAGACAAGAAGTAGGTGTTAGATGGAAATTTGAGAAAAGAGTTCATCTTTCTTCTCACCATTAAGGAAGTCTAAACACACACAAAAAAATGGGGACCTAAAGATGTTGCCCAGTTGGCATCAGGCCTGTTTAGTGTGCATAAAGCCCTGAGCTCCAACCACAGCCCTGCCTAAAACTGGGTTTGGTGATGCATCTGGAATCAGCTATATGATACCCTGTCTCCAATTTTTTTAATGTATGAAGTGTATTTTTTACCCACTCATCATATAGTTATTTTAATTATGTTGCAGTTTATTTTATTTTTTAAAATATTTTATTTATTCATTTTCAAGCAGAGAGATACAAAAAGAGAGAAAGAGAGGGAGAGAGAGAGAAAGAGAGAGAGAGAGAAAAAAAACACCAGAGCCACCACCTTGTGGGTCTGGCATATGTGGGCCTTAGGCACTGGAGGCAAGTGCCTTAACCGCTGAGCCATCTCTCCAGCCCTGCAGTTTATTTTTAATGTTGAATTTTCATAAAAGTAATATGTATGATGTCAACATGATTTTTTTACCTTGATGAAGATATATATATATATATATATATATATATATATATATATGTATGTATATATATTTCTCTTTTTAGTTGCTTACTTGCCGTATTTTAAACTCAGTTTTCAATAGACTGTAATGCACAGACCTCCTTGTATCTAATTATTAAGTAATTTCACCAATAAGTCAAAATGCAGTGTGGAAGAATATGCATCAATTTCCTTAGTTTTTGGATCTGGCATTTGAACTATGTGGAGCCTTTCTTTTCATGAATAAAAATTTTCTCAATTTCTCACTATTAATATCAAAAGTGAATAACTTGTCAAACCAGTTTGTGGGTATTGAATTACAGAGTTAGCATGTTCTATTTACTGGAATAGAAGAATGAAGTTCAATTTGTGGTTAATGAGTTCAATCACCTGCATGAAGTTTCCATTCCCTTCTAAGTGGTTATGGAATTTGTATCCATATATATCAAGTAGCAAGCTACATAGAAAATCCAAGTCATCTCAAAAAGTCTCTAAAACCAGTGGACTTTTTTCCAGTACATTGACTAAAACTGTTCACTGTAACTTACCCATAAACTTAATACTTAATATCCTTAAACTAATGTATTAAATCCAGTAGGTGAATACAACAAAAGGAAAAACATACCAAAAGCTAAATTCATTTGTTTACAAGGATATTTTAAAGTGTGATAATTTCCAAATTGGAAATTAAAATCCTCTTTCTGTTCTTTGTAATATTCATTCATTTACCAGCAACTATACAACAATTGGACATAAAAAAGAAGTGTTACATAGGAAGGGTACGACTACTACTTACAACACAAACTTCCAGAAACAAGACAGCCTTGATATTCATAATTTTGTGGTGCCTGATAATATCTACACATATTGGGAGGAAAAGATGATGACACCAAAACAAAACAGACTAATTGAGAGTGGGAAGAAACAGGGGAGAGGGAGGGAATTATAATGGTTTATAGAGTTGTTGTTGGCGTGGTGGTGCCTTTGGAACACTTTGAAGGCCAGCTTGAGGCTACAGAGTGAATTCCAGGTCATCCTGGGACAGTGTGAGATGGAAGTGAGACAAAACCTTGAAAAAACAAAAAACAAAACAAAAAAAGTGTTAAATAAATTCAAGCACATATGTAGGACTAGCTTTTAATATTTAAATAGAAATTAAATCTTGGCTGAATATTTTATATTGCAGGAGAGAGCATCCTAATGTTTTAACATAATTAGCATTTATATAATATACTCTTATATCTCTTCTCCCCCATCTCTTCTGCACTTTTCTAAATATTTCTTAATACCTGTTGAGTGAAATTATGTACCTGACTCACTGAATAAAGGTGACGTTATTGCTGTGTTTGTCTGTGGTTCCTGCTCTGTTAAAATACTCCACAAATGAAAACGATTTATCTAAACTTTGTTTGCCTCCTGTACCTGTCTTTTGTAAAAACATATCATTTCTCTGTAGAACATCTTCAGACCCCTCCTGAAGGCTTTAGTACTATTAGCATTGATCTCCAGTCGAGATTCTTTATTCCATATAATTTCACCTTTTTAATACTATTCCTTCTTCCGTCATCAAGTCATCAAGTCCTGTTCTTTATTGCTCACACATTTGCCAATAGATTACAGTCATGTTCTGCACGCATATGCACTATCTCACCCTCCCTCTCCAGTTTCTGATACTTCATTACTTTCCCGATTTCTTTACTCTTCACTTTGACCAACTCTGCTTTTGTTAGAGTAGGCACTGCTTTATTTTCACTAATCCAATAGTCTGACCATTCACATTGACCTTTTCACTCTGTCAATCATGGCCACACATGACAACATTTTGCCTTATAGATTTCCTGTATCTTTGAGTACACTTCATGGATTTTATTTCATGAGATGTGCTCTCTCTGTAAACAATTAAGTCTGTTTAAATCAGTAGCTGCATCCTGCTGCTCCCTGCATTCTTACTGAAGACTCTCTTATTTCTTAGATGGCATCTATTCTGTTTCTTCAATCATGCATCAATTTGTTTTAAATCTGAGTTTTCCCATCAGACATATCTTCTGAATTCCACATTCATATATCTTTAGATTTGCAGGAAATAGTCCAAGATTTTCTATTGGCGGTGATGACTCACATTGATAACTCTGAGCATACATCTTTCCGCTGTGTCTCCCCTCTCTCAGTGCCTTGAATCACCCTCTTCCACCTTTCATTTCTAATACTTTTAACCACTCTATATGAAAATAGTTACAAGATATCATTAAAATCTTAGTAACATATGGTGTAATGCATCTCCTTCCACTTCAGGTGGCCTGCCTAAGTTCAGGTCTAGGCCATTTCCACATAGGCTACCTTCTTTCCATTTGAACTGTCATCTCTCACGGTTACTCTCACACTGTTACTAATAGACATTTTGGGAAGGCAAATCCAGTCAATTTCCTATTCCAAAGTCCTTACATGTCTCTTGATCTTCAAAATATATAGTTCCTTTTCTTTATTATAGCATAAATATGCTTTGCAGTCTTATCTTGGCTGAGCTCCTCAGTCTAGTGTTTTAAATTTCTTACATAAAATCCATGTATGTTTCAGCCTTATAGAACAGTATTCATTTCTAAATAAGCATCCCTTTTTGTTTCATATGCTCTAACAGATGGCCAAGGATTTATTTCCCATTCCTGCTTCAGCCTTATTCTGTTACAATTTGGCCTATTTCTGCTCATCATCATAAACTGTATCTTGATACTCATTATTTGATTAGTTGTCATTCATTTTTTCACAAGTATCCATTTTTGCTTTGCTAGTCCTTGAATTGGCAGATCATTGAGGACATGACATTTAATCTATTTTTGTGTTCTTGGCACCTCAAAGAGTACCCACTGTCACAGAAAACACTGTTCATTGTTGAACAAATATAGTCAAACCTCAACACTTAGTCTAATTTGTTTCATTTTTTTTCAAAAAAAGCATATATGATAGATAAATTCCTCTAAAACACTCTTATATTTGTCATTTTACCATGATATAAACAAAATACTGAAGAACTCACTAAATTATATTAGTCTACATTGAATTTTAATGTCAGACATAAAATTTTGCCACTTCAAATACAAAAAAACAGATGAACTATAACAGGTTTAAAGTAGAATTTCTTATGAAAGCTCACCTCTTCACCATCTTTCAAGAAAATAGCTCAGCTATTTTGATATTTGCCACCTGCAAATCAATGGACACACGGTGCAGTCAGTGAATTGGGCATCTTCTCTTGGTTTTGCAGTCTCTCTGGAAGTCAGACTCTCAGATGAAGCACCACATTCATTGAAGGCGAATCCCTTGTGTACTGCTGAGCCTCTGCACCTAGAAGGGTGTTTCACACTTAATGTGAGACCAGTCATTGTGGTAATTTATGAAAAAATAAAAGTCAATATTGATAATGGTAAAGATATGTTTTTAAGAGCTAAGGGACCGCACATTGACAATCAATTTATTGTATGTATGGTAAAACTAACGTTTGGAAAACTAGAAAAAGCAATTTTACTTTGATCGTTCACTTGTCAGGCAAGATTTTTTAAAAATTATGACAAATACATATGTATATATATATATTCATATAAAATCTAAACATCAAATTCCATGTAATAATATTTTTTCCAAAATTGCATGCTCTAAAAATTGAATTTTAATAACTAAACTAATGTAACACTTAATTCATTCTTACTATGTCCCACGTTTTGGGCTAAATATTTTATGTTTCATTTCACTTAATAGAAGCTCCATGTACAGAGAAACAACAACATAATAAAAGTTATAAGTAACTTCCTGGAGGTTACAAAGGTAATAAATTTGAGTCCAGGATTTACAGCTAAATTTGACTGTGGTTCATGTTCAGTTTTAGTCAGAATTTACACATGCAGGTCTTGAGTGTGACGATGTCATTGTGATCTAAGATCACTTAAAGAAACAAAGGTTACCTGTCTATAATTTACTACTTGATAGCATCCTTTAAAAACATACAGATATTTCAGCTAATAATTGTGGAGCTGTAGAATACACACTCAAAACTTATGTCAAAGTCCATTAAAGAAAATGTATTGTTTTAGAATTAATGTCCTAAACATTTACCGTGAAGAGAAAAACATGTTGCGAAATGGGTTATGTATAATATATCGTTAATATTTTGTTTTGCAAAATGTAACTTAAATGGAAATGAAGCAATAACAGGGATGGTAATAATTTCAAATCATAAATTTCCAAAATATATTAAATTCCACTAATTGTACAGTAGCAACTAAATGAAAACACATGGAAGAATCCATGACAAGAGCAAATACTGCTGAGCTTCAGGGCCAGGGAACTTCACATATCTGTAATAGGTAGTATGCAAAGACATTGTGGAAGATAATTTGAAAGTTTCTTATAAAATAAAAGAAAAAGGAGCCATAAAGACAATTAAAATTATAATATATTTTGCATACTTTATTCTAAATTCTTCTCTGCTTTTATATCAATATTTTTTCTAAAGAATTGTATGGATTTTGAGTTAGGGTGCTTTCTAAAACACAATCTTACTATTAATCTTTCTTTTAGATTTTTTAATATTTTATTGGCACACTCCTTTCCTAAGGGCAGGAATGACAAACTCTACTGAAGTGGTGTATATGTAAATGCGAGCGGCTACGAATGAAAAAAATCTCACACTTTCTATTAAAGATGCAACTTTATTTAGATCACTCTTTCTTTAATTCAAGGTGTATCTGTTAAGACAAAAGGGAATGCTTTATAGAAATCCAATATTTCTAAACACAATTTATCTGACTTTCTGCAGGTATATCTTCCAGCAGCATCTTGATTTCCCAGTGGTGGCAGTTGGGTTCACCACTGTTTGATTCAGTAGCTGATAAGTCTTGTCTTTGAGAACATGAATGACAGCTTCGCTGCCAGCATTCTTAAAACCATCAGTAGGTATCAGACAACATCCCATCTTTTAAGTAGCTCTTTTGTGAAGATTTTAATACGTGTGCCATATAAAAGATATCATATGAAACCATTGCTGAATTTTAACTCTAGGAAAGTTTAAGTTTCTTTCTTCAAAACACTATTGTCACAGACTACAATACCAATTCTCCAATATTTTCCATAAGCCAATGAACTTCCCTTAGAAAACTTTAATCACACTGAGGAATCAGACAACAGGGCATTTATATTCCTCAAGCTAGCAGGTTATTCTCCAACCAAACTTAGATGTCTGTTTCTTGTAAGGGTTTATGACAATGCAATTCTAGCAGTATCTCAGCATTCCAGCTGTTGTAGCTCCTGCATTTGACACAGTTGTGGATAACACATGATCATCTGGTGTGTACTGGTACCTGCATATAGCCAAAAAAGTAGCAGATGCTAATCTCCATTCAGCTTCCTAACACTCAGCAAGATCCCTCCCTGGTGTTTAAACACTAAGAGTAGGGTGCACATATGAATCATGATAATAACAAGATATTGTTTCGTTTTGAGATGGAGAAGGGAAATGGTGGAGCCAGGAAAATTAGCTGTAAAAAAAGGATGCAAAATAGTAATCAGAAAACACGGAGTTCAGTACATAAATCCAGGTAGGAGTTATCTCATTGTTCTGAGTCTCAGTTGTTTTCTGTGGAAAAAGCTACAGTAAGTATCTTTCTGGTCTCACAGATATGTGGCATTGTTAAGGTAGGTCTTCCCAGTGCTGATCTTTTGCTCTGCATTGGTATTTCTTCTGATTATGACTTCCCAGAAGTTATCTTTGGCAGTTTTTGCCAAATGTTTCTGTATATCTAAAATCACTTATGTATTGATACTAGGTGACAGTGAAATATAGCTGCTATAATTTATTACCAAAATTATATTTATTCAGAAAACTAATCCTCAGAATAAATCAAAGTTTTCTCCTATTTATAACTGGAGGTATAGCATTGACAAAGATTTTAAATAAAAAAAGTCTAGGAAAAATATATATATTAATTGATTTTTCAAAGTAAGTTCTTTCTTTAGCCCAGGCTGACCTGGAATTCACTATGAAATTTCAGGGTGGCTTCATACTCAGGGGAATCTTCCTACCACAGCCTTTGATGTTAAAAATTATTCTGGGTATTAATGATAAAGTCCTTGAGCCAGAAGCCACCATTTCATTGAAACTTTCCTTCTATATATTTTTAATTTGAATATCTCTTTTATTTTTAATATTTATTTATATCATTATTATCCATAATTAGATACATTTTAAGCAAATGTTATTATTGTATCCCTATTTCGCTCCTCCCTGTCCAAAAACCACTGGATATCCACCTCGTTGGGCATACTGGATCAGTCCATGGAGTAGGGGGTTATGAATTGTACTAGAGGTCGCCAATTTTTCCCTCCCACTTTGTGTGTTGTTGCTGAAGTGTGCAATGCTTCTGGATATTCTCCCCCACCATGGCTCTTACAATCTTTTTGCCCATTCTTCTGCTCAGTTCCCTGAGTCATGGTGGGTGAGATTTAAGTTTGCTTTATTTTTGAGATCTTAAGTGTCTTTGGACTTCTGCTTTGGGTTGGGTTTGATATCATTGATAACTGTCTCAGTGACCTATCCTGGCTTATCTGACTTGCTGTGGTGATAGGTCTCTTGATTATCATGCCACTTTCTCTTAACTACCTTTTATTTTTGACCATAGGAGCTTATGGTTCCTTCTGCTGATTTTAAATGCTATGCCTAATTTACAATATTCAATTGAAAAAAAATCTCTCTTCTAAGTTGAATTCCAATATGGAATGGTAATTTTTCCCTTTAGGTTGTAATCAATTTTATAACAAAATACAAATTATTAATAAAACATTAGGCTGCATGTCCTTCTTATTGGTTTCTCTATTGCAATGTTTCTCAACTCTGCATAAAATAATCTCATGCAGAGCTTTAAAAATGCAGTGATGTCAAAAGTCTATAATGGACCAATTAAATCAGCTTCCCTTAGGAGGTGGGATCCTAGACAAGGGTAATTTTTTTTACATACCCCCTGGGACATTCTAATGTGCTTCCAAGATTGAGAAGTATTCGTCTATAGCTTCTGTGATGAATTTGTCAACAAAGCAATTACTGGATATTTCTTTTGTAACTTGAATCTGAAAGATGTCCAATCCTTAAAACCCCACTCCATTAATATATACTGACATGTTGTTGCTTAATCATTATTAGGAAAGAATCAATATCTCATACTTTCAGTTGGAAAAAATAGCATGTTCTCAAAAATAATTTCTTTTTTCCCCTTTTAGCTTCTCTAAATTGCTTTCCTACATGACCTCATGCAAATGACAATGCCATTAACACATGATATGAAATTCTGCATTAGTTTGCCCTGGTGGTTACTAATGACTTGGCAGATCAGACTTTCCTGATGTAAGAATGTGGGTTATCCATCAATCATCCTAAGCCTTAGGTTTGTAAGAATTTTATGTATGTTAAACTTTCCCACATAGTAGATGGTGTCTGCACAATGTTTTTTTGGAATCCTAGGGAATACAGAGAGAAGACGACATCCTTGATAATTCCTCTAAACTCATGATGCTGTCCGTTTTCCTACTTCAGGGAGCACTACTGCTGGAAGCAATTTGCAATCATTTTAAAACCTGCATCATATATTTTATGATATATCAATAACAAAGTCAGATGGGGACATTTAAAAAATCTTTTGTTAAGTGAGAACAAATGTTATGAAAAGGCTCATTTATAGTTGCAATGATAATTAAGAAAACCACCTAGTGGCCAAAAGGTAGAGCTGAGGGAATAGTTTATAGACATCAATTTGAATTTTCAGCATGAAATATTTTGCAAACTCAGTAATGGCTTGGGAAAACAGAAATGCATTTACTTCTGTTTAGTGATTACATGTAGTCATATAGCATTTCATTAATATCCATTCTTAACCACTTTTAAACATTTTATTAGTGATTTTACAATAGTCAAACTTTGAAGTACTACAAGCAGAACTTGATAGAGCATTCTGGTGAGGGTTGAAAGTCATAAATACATCAAGAAATGTGTACTATGAAGGCTTAGCTCAAGAAGGGAAAGAAAACATTGTTGGGTTTTTCTTGAAGCAGTTTATGTGATATTCTCTGGCTGTATTTGGCCTTTGCTCTGAGAACTTGAACAAAGATGAATATACAAAACAATGACATGTTGTGTTAGACAGAGAAAGCAACAGCAGGAAATGGAACAGAAATAAATCAAAGTTTCAGGCTGGCGACTATACCCCAGTTCAGCTGCAATTTCATTTTTATTATGACACTCTTTGAAACATTAACACTTTAGAGATTAGGCAGTTGTAATCCATTTGGACAGTAGGGAGAAGGCTGTGTCAGTGTCCTATTCCTCAAATTTGGCTTTATTTCCTCCTGGTGGTATAAGTATGAAAATTAAGGAAAAGAGGGTCATTAGATTTCAATGTGGATTTTTTTGGAGATAGGTTCTGTTGAAGTCAACTTTCTAGTTGTTACGCAGAAAGAACCCAAGCAAATTGGCTTGCTGAGGGTTTATTTGGCTTATGGACTTGAGGGGAGACTCTATCCTGGCAGGGAAAATGATGGCATGAGCAGAGGGGTGGACATCCCCTCCGCCTCAGCACTGTAAACAATGGCAGGAGGGTATGCCAAACACTGGCAAGGGGAAGCTGGTTTATAACCCCATAAGTCCTCCTCTGACAACACAGCTCTACTGAGGGTGTAAAACCCAAATTGTCATCAGCTGAGGATCAATCAATCAGAACACATTCATTTTTTTTTGTGGGGGACACCTGGATCAAACCATAATAATGTGGCTTGGAGTCACAGTCCCTGAATAGCGACCACAAGGGGCAATGGCTAGGAACTCAGGTTTGTAGTGAAGACCCCAGAATTTTGTAGATGCCAGGACAATGAATGCATTGGGCATCAAGGAGGGCTGTTGGAATAGGATGAATTATATTTTTCCTGGAACTTAAACACCTCAGCAGTGGAAGGGCCTATTTTGAAGCTTTCTGGCACATTTTATTGTGAATCCCAGCTGCCCGCCAAGGAGCAAAAGGATCTTATACTTGCTCTGTGTGATGGTTAGGTTTTGTTGTCTACTTTGATCTTTTTAATTATCTTGGATGGGTCTCTGAGGATGTTTACAGGAAGGCAGCCTCTCAGCAAGGGTCAGCATGCAAAGAAGTTCAAAGAAGATAGAAGTAAATATCCTTTCCTGTGTAGGCAGTGCAGGAAGGAAATTCCAGAGACTCAGGAAGCCATAAAGTCTGTGAGTTGTAAAACCACACCCTAAGGCTATATAAAGGGGAAAGAAATTTCTTTTCCCCTCCTGCCTGTTCCCTATTCTGTGTGTGTGGTGTAGGTGATGGGTTTTTCTCTCTTATCAGAACTAGAAAAGAGGGCCAGCCTTTCCACTGTTATGGAATTTCCCCTCAATCTGTAGTTTCAATAAATAATTTCCTCCCCTAAATTGTGCCTGGTTTAAAGATTCATCCCAGCAGCGTTTTGCTCACTGTGACAGTATTTGGTACCAGAAGTGGGGTGATTTGATGAGATGAATCTGACCATGTGTATTTTGATCTTCTGGAACTTGTGTGCTGGAGGAATGGACATGGAATTGGTACTTGCAACTGAAGATGCCTTCCAGAGTGGTAAGCCAAGTTTTATAGACTATTCTGGTGAGAATTTGGAAATGCTCAGTGCAGAGAGAATTGCATTTGGAGGCTTGGCTTATGAACTTTCTATGGGGAAGGAGAGACTGCAGGAAACCTTAATAGAAGTGTGTGCCTGGGTCAAGGGTTGCATGTGTCCTACTGCTCATGCCCTGAGAGTTTGACCAAGGTTAAATTTAAGTAATGGACTGTGTGCTTGGCTATGGATATGGGACTTAGGATTTAAGATTTGAAATTAGAAAAACCTTAAGGCAAGTGTAACTTACTGTCAGAGACTGGCTTTTGATTATGGCCCAACTGTTTTATATTGAAAAAATGAAGAGATGCCTGAGGTGTTTCCACCCAGGAAGAACCGGAAGATGGACTGTGCAAACTCTTTGGAAAGGAAATCACTGAAAGAAAAGAATCTGCTCTTCAAAGTCACTTTTATTTTGTCCCTGAATTAAAAGCATGGCTGTATCCTACATATCTGGTATTGCTTTTGGAAGCATGAGAAATGCATGCATGGATTGGGTCATGAAGGACACACGGTTCCAGGAACCACTTCTGAAATGCAGTATTTGGAACAGGGCATGAAGTCCTTGATTGGCAAGTTAAGCCATTGGAATGTGGACCATGGTTTGTAATGGAGACCCAATGATGTTTTGGACATACCAGGACTTTTCAAGGGGTACCATGGAGTGCTGTTGGTTTGGAATGGAAGTTTCCCCAGGAGCAAGCTGGAAGGACAGAATCAGAAAATCTGTAGACTGTCAGTCACTGGTTGTGCTATGGGAATTAAACTGCAGAAGTGGATGTTTGCTGATGTTTGTTGAGTTTGCATTGGCCCAGTCTTTCCTTGTTTTGTCTCAAAGCAGTTGGAAATGTTTGCTCTGTGCAATTATATGTTAAAAGCATGTAACTTGTTTTGGTTTACAAAACTCGCAGTTCAGGGACCTTGCTTTATTTTGGGGGTTGATTATGTCTGTGGTTGTATGTGGGAGAGTTATATAATTTTAGGAAGAATTATGATCTTTTTACTCTCTTCATTTAGGAATTAAACATGATGGAAGGAGATATGGTTGGATGTCAAGTTGACAAGGGATGGACTTTTGATGGTTAGGTTTTCTTATCAACTTGGATCTTTTTAATTATCTTGAGTGGGTCTCTGAGGATGTTTACAGGAAGGCAGCCTCCCTCCAGGGGGCAGGATGTAAAGAAGTTCAAAGAAGCTAGAAGTGAACATCCTCTCCTATCTTGGCAGTGCAGGAAGGAAATTCCAGAGACTCTGGAAGCCATTAAGTCTGGGAAAGGGTTGTAAGACCCCAGTCTAAGGCTAAAGGGGAAAGAATTCTCTTTGCCTCTCCTGCCTGTTCCCTATTCTGTGTGTGTGGTGGAGGTGATGGGTTTTTCTCTCTTATCAGACCTATAAAATGGGGCCAGCCTTTCCCTCAACCTGTAGTTTCAATAAATACTTTCCTCCCCTAAATTGTGCCTGGTTTGATGATTCATCCCAGCAGCATGTTGCTGACTGTGACACCTGCTTATTTACTCTGTTGCATTTATCCAGTATTCCAATATTTTCTTGCTTTGACTTCTTTTTGCTTTGGAAATGGCTACTATGTCTTCTTTTGGTTTTACAAGTTTACCATTAGGGTATCTCAGATGAAACTTTGTACATCAGACTTCAAAATGTTTTCATTGATTTACTTATTTGAGAGTTAGAGAAAACGAGAGAGAGAGAGAGAGAGAGAGAGAGAGAGAGAGAGAGAGAGAGAGAGAGAGAGAGAGAGAGAGAGAGAGAGAGAGAGAGAGAGAGAGAATATTAGATCATGAGAATAAATGTGCAAACCAGGGCCTCCTGACTCTGACTGACTGCCTACAGACCATATGCCCCTTTGTACATCTGGTTTTGTTTGGATACCAGAGGATTAAACCTGGGCTGTCAAGCAAGTATCTTTAAACATGAGGTCATCTCTCAAGTCCCTAGATTTTGGACTTTTGAAAATTATTGGTATTAATAAAATCTTTAAGGCATTTTAAATTTGGGCTTAATTCATTTTACATCACAAGGTGTCTGTGAGTCTAAGGGGGCTAGGGTTGGAATTCAGTAGTTTGAATCAGATGTTCCCATAGGCACATTGTTTTGAATGCTTGGCTCCAAGCTATTGGCAGTTTAGAAGATAAAGTCTTGCTGAAGGAGGAATGCTGCACGGAAAGACCTAGAGATGTGACAACCAAATTTCTCCCTTGTCAGTGTAATCAACCCTCTTCTCCCATCAGCTGTGGCTGTTTGGTGTTTTGTCATATTAATGTGAAGGTAAATGTAATAGATAGTCTATGAGATTATCAGATGTTTTGTGCCAATCTAAAAAGAAATAGAGGCAGAGTTAGTGGATAGTATTTGGTTAACATTTCTTAGTCATGACACAGTGTGCTTAATCAGCAGTTTCTCATTACTAAAATCAAAAGCTTAATGTATATGATTAAGGGCAAGCCTGCTGATCACTGAATAGAGTAGGTTAATTCATTATTTGATTTTTATAATTCAGATTATTATCAATTTAACTTGATTTTGTTCACCTTCAAGGTTCTTAGGAGGAAGTTATACATTTATATTTAACATGTTGATTCACCTTGCTCTTAAAGGCTAAACATTTAACTCTGGGTGCAAAATGTTAGATACCACAGGAAATTGTCTCTTGCTACTCATTAGAAATAGAGCTCTCAAGAATGTTAAAGCAAATACACATAGGGAATGTTAGCAGCAATAGTGGCTCTGCAACTCATTTAGCTCAAAATGATTATAATTTATGCATGAAGCAAGCTACACACAAGCAATATTTCTGTTAACTGAGCCATGACCTTCTTTCTGCTAATCTTGTAATGTAAAGTTAATAATAAAAGTCTAACATTTAATTAACAGATTAGATATGCATTCCAGTACATGGTACATAATTGTCCACATGTTACATTTTCACATTCTCTAAGGTTAATATTTCTCTATTTGTAAATATTTTATTGAAAAAAATACGGAGGCTAGAGAGATGGCTCAGCAGTTAAGGCACTTGCCTGCCAAGTCTAGTGACCCAGGTTCAATTCTTCAGTACCCATACAAAAGCCAGAGGCAAAAACCTCAGTGACACATACATCAGCGGCTTGTTTGCTGCAGCTGGAGGCCCTGGTGAGCACATCTCTCGGTGTATCTCTCTTCTAGCTCTCTCTCTGCTTGAAAATAAATAAAATTAAAATAAAATAAAATTGAATGTAAATATAAGGGTGAAACCAAAGTGATAATAATCAAATTAAAATTTAAAAATAAATATTTGTTAATAAAAATCAAATAATCAAATCATAATCAAAATCAGTAGATGCTCACAATTTGTTTTTTCTTCTAAGTATATTTTACACAGTTGTCATGTAAGCACATATATATTTCTCTTTAATCTCTACATATTTCCTGTTATATATTCAGCAATAAAATGCTTAAATATTCACAATATTTCATAAGGCCCTTTATTATATTAATGATAAAATTAAAGGCATAGTCCTGCATTGTAAATTAAGAAATCTTCTGAAAACCAAATCTATACAAAGACTTTTTAAATGTAAAAATCGAATGAATTATTGAAATGCATATATGTGCAAAAACAATAGAAATTATACATTTTTTAGAAATAAAGTGTCTTCATTAAATTAGAATATGTAAGTATCTCTAATGTAAAAGAAACAGTTTTAATGAATTGGTTGATAGATAAAAGTTTAATCTTTTTCAGACATACCCTCTTAATATGTGGTCATATATATATATTTTCCTGACATCTCAAAGATGCAAAAGATTATGAAAAATTTACATATTTTTCCAAATGTGCTTGTGTCTTGATAGATTCCAAAAGGAGATGAAAATTTCCATGAAAATATTAAGGTATAAGAAGGCTTAAATTATATCTTCATATTTGTATCAATCAGTAAAATGAAAGATTAAAATTGATTCTGAGAAAATGATAAGAACTATAATTTTATTAATGCCAACCTACTGATATGTAACATGCAAGATTTTTTTGCATTTTAAATGCAGCAATTGAAATTTATATAATAAATATTTTCCAAACATTATTAGAAAATATATTATTGATGTAACTAAATATAATAATAAATAACTTTATCTTCACTGAGTAACTGAACAAATTTCTAATTATACTAAAATCTCTTTATCCCTAAATCTCATTGAAATTCCCACGTTTCAATTAATTATACCACTGTGTGAACTTCAATGAGATAATAAATGTAAGATAGAACATTCTTACATTTATTATCTCATTGCAGCTTAGTAGAGTGTACTAAGAGCTCTTACATGGATCAGACATGATAATCAGAGAATGACCTTCTAACAAATAAAATTCCTAAAGGTAAATAAGAAACTTTCTTGAGAATTCTTTATAGGTAATAAATTTCCTTTGCCCAATAAAATAATGTATAAAAGCAAAAAAAAAAGTTGAAAGCTGTATGTTGAGGTTCATCGCTTTATAAACTTTCATTATAAAATCAGAACTTGCAGTTGACCTCCAGTCTTTCTCCACATCTTGTTAAATCTGTGATTATTAGAATGTAGGTATCAAAGTATTTCATATAGAATGTTTATAGATTACTTTTTTCTGAAAACTTATTCTAGTCTTAAAATATTTTGATTATTAAATAATTGTAAACAATTTTATAAATTAGTCAAATTTGGCTTAATTTTACAACATAAAGGTGTGCCAGAGCAGACAGACATTGTGTATTTATATATTTTTGCATGTGAAACTTTTATCGCACATTTTAAACATCATTTTCTTTAAATTGTTTAAATGAGTACCAAATAACTTTAAAAACTATGTATTTGCATTTTCTTTGCTGTTAATGCCAATAATAAATATGATGGTGAAAATATATGTAATGTATAGAAAGAGATAACATTAAAATTTACCTTGACATAGTTTTTAAATATCTTTAGAAGATACTGTGCATGATAAGGTATGAATATATAATTTGAGTTTAATTGATCTGATTATGTAAATATATTGAAAGTGAGTTGGAGGTATAAATCACAGATGTCAACTTGATGGAAAGTTTGTTACCAACAAAATCTACTGCAACCAAATCCCAGTGTGTTAATTAAAAGGAGGCATCTGGTACCCAAATTTATGCTAAGCTAAGGAACATACAATTTAATGTCTAATATAGAATGCCAAGGAGATAATATACAATCTACATTTGCTTGCTAGCAATTGTAAGACATAAATTTTACCTTAGTGCATGTGACTGCAATAGATCGTAACCATTAATAATATGAACAGGATTAATGTGTCTGTGTGGACTGTACACCTCAAATTATTTAAGTGTTGAAAGTATAGGGGAAGAAAAAAAGCAAAACATACATCTGAGTCATACTATGGGCTTTTAGCTTCAGAAAATAAAACCCACAAAATAAAGTTTATTCAGTAAGATCAGTGGTGATTGATGGCATGTCATGTTTCACAAAAGTGGTCCTCAATATTGAATGGAAAATAGTGAAATAAATCCCATAAATATAGTGTTTTCTTCTTTTATATTATTTATTTTTATCTAATAGTAAGCCTTCATCTTATAGGTACTGAAGCATGAGTGTGTGCAGTTGTTATCACTCCTGTGGTGTAGCCTTTTGTAATGTGAAGTGTTTGAATCATTTCTCCTATTGTCCATGGAGATTTTCTATTAAAAAAAGAACTAAAACCATCAACTCTACCCAAAAGTATCACCATTTACTTTCTAATTCTTTATAATTGCTTTTGAAAATTAAAATACTTTTATAAAATGTAACAGATTAGTGTTGTCAATGGTCAGATCTTTAAAGCATATGTATGCATTATTCTTTATATTGTTGTTTGAATGTGTATTCATGGTGTGTCACAATAAAACTTTCAGAAGAGGTGCTCTGATTCTCCTTATTGGCCTCTTAGTGATTCAGGCTATTTGGGCCTGAAGCATTGGGGAAAATCTCCGTCCTGGGCTTCTATTCCTATTCTTTTGGTATTAAAGAAGCTGCCAAGACTCATAGCTTTTACCTGTAGTCTAGGGAGCAAACTCAGATACTCAGCTTTATTAAGCCATCACTCCAGGCCCATATGTCAAAGTATTTGACTCTTAATTGAAACAAAATATAAAATCATTAAGGACAAATTTTCCAATAAAAATAAAAGGGGTATATCATGTCAACATATGGGTCATATAATGGTTTTAAGTACACTATAATTCTACTTATCTGCAGTTTAAACTGCCTGTAGTCAACCATAAACCAAAAATATTAGATTGGGAATTCTCCAATTTAGGTATAAGTATTAAATGGTCCCAATACTAGCATGATGACTAGCATGATGAAATCTGAGAGTGTTTTACTCTTTGCCCAGAGATTGGAAACCTGCACTTATTCCAACATCACCTCTTAGTGACTAATGATAAAATAACAGAAGTTCCCAACTTAGCACTGAAAGACAAAAAAAAAAAAGTGTACCCTGATGTTACTAAGATCTTCAACTAAATATTTTGGAATAAAGAGTGAGAACCAATTACATCCACATGAATTTTAGTATAGTATAAGAACAAAATTCTTCTATTTTAGTTATTTTATTAAGTACTTATTGTGCCTGATGACTAAATTAAGCATTCTAAAAGGTGTGCCTAAATAGGAATAAATTCAGTATATTGTTCTGTATTGGTTATATAAAAAAAGCACAGAAATAGTCCCAAAAATCACAAGTGGGGCATGAAATAAAATCAAATCTTCACAGCAGTGAAAGCTAAAATGGAAGCCCAGCTAACTGGAAGCTTAGAGAGTAGAAGTAAATATTTCCAAGTGTACCTCAGACAGGGAGTTGACATCTGGTATATATTTAATACTTCAGAAATTAAAAAACAAAGTACCAATAAATAATTGAGCTAATAAAGTGAAGTTAATTATAAATGAATAAACACAAATGACCAACAAATATATTTTTTGAAATGTTCAACATCCTTAGCAATCAAGGAAGCTTAAATTAAAACCACATTGAGTTTCCATCTCACCATACTCAGAATGCCTATCATTAAATAAACTTTTAGTGGGACCATAAACTGATGGAACTACTGAGAAAAGACATGTGGAGCCAATTTGCTTCTCAAAAATATGAAAATAGGACTACTACCCTATGACACATACATGCCACTCCTTGGATAGCAGGGAGTAGAATCAACTTAGATGCCTAACAGAGGCTGACTGAGTCATGAAAATGCAGTTCATATGCACAGTGGAAGTTTATTCACATACAAAGAAAAATAAAGTTGTGGAATTTGAAAGAAAATAGATGGAAGGTAATGCAAGCCTCAAACTTAAAAAAGAAAAGTCTGGTCTTTGGAAAATTACATTAATTTATCTGTTCAGCAGGTATAGGAGGTCTTGAACTCATTCCCTTTCTAATCTCACCCAGACTGTGGGCATTGATGACGTGTGTTCCCTGCCCGTTCTTCACAGGTGGAATATCCCTGAAGGAACATTGAATGGACACTTCTTGGGGCTTCTGAACCTCAGAGAAGAACATACAGGTGTCTCTGGAAACTTCTGGGCAAGTTCAGTCTGACATTGCCTCATTGTTTCAGTTGGCACAATTTTCATGGTGCAGTGGGATTAAATTGTACTTCTTGCTTTTTTTCTCCTTCATTCTAAGCAAAATAGTGTGTAATACCATTGGCATAGATGGCCTGCATACTGGAATCCACTTTAACCACTCATCTGCCTTTTACCTACCAAACTGTTCTAACACATGTCTTCTTCCAGATGAGGGGTGGAAAATTTGTCTTTTCCAAATCACCATTTTTAGCACCACAAACTTTCTTCAGAATCCCTATCAACCAACACCATCACCTTAAGCACCCATGCACATTCTCTGTTCTTTTCCCAACACTGCTTAGTCTTGATTGGTAGAATTGTCAATGATTCTGTTTTAACCTGCCCAACATTTAAAAAAATAATAATTAATATGTCACAATACAAATAATTCACATATTTGAGTTAATATAGTATTTTTGTGTATGTGTATTTTACATAACATTTATGTGCATGTTAAACATCTACTTTCTCAAATGTCCATCATTTCTATGTTGAAAATTTTCAAAATCATTTATACCAACCTTCAAAGTGATAGAATATAGAAATGAGGAGATGGTTCAATAGACGAAAATCTCACTTGCAAAGCTTAATGACCTGGATTTGATTTCTTTGTACCCGTGTCAATCCAGAGGCAGAAAGTAGTACATGTATATGGAGTTAATTTCCAGCGGCAATAGGCCCTGGTGCACCAATCCCAAAATCTCACTCTCTTAAATAAATACATTTCAAAAATAAATAATTTATAAATATTATAGTATAGTACATTATTATTGTATATCCTCATTTTTAAAAAGTATATTCTATGTTCATTTAATTCCTCAAAATATGTAATATAAAGATGAAATCAAGCACTCCTAGGGGGTAAATTAAAACTAATATCTCTTTTAAGTTACTTTTTACATTTTGGGACTTTTCAACAACTTATTAAAGGTATTTTTCTTTGTTCCAATGGGTCCTGGATGAGGGGTGCTGATATTTTAAAGTCTGAATTCTGAAACCTAAACACTGCCGAGCTGATTACAGAGTAATGGGCCAGCATTTCCTTACTACTGGCAAGTTTGAGATACCTGTGTCTAAATGAGACTCAAATCCTAAAACTAGAAGTTTCAAGCATTTTAAAAAGACACTAAATTGACAAACTATTTATTACACTTGTACTTATTGAAATTTTTAAATGCAAAACATTTACCTGGAAAACTTTTTTCTCATCTTCAGTTTTGTTAATTAATATTTGGAAATTCTTCCTTGGTTTTCAATGGAGGACATTTAAATAAATTCTGTGTTATGTGATAAAATATTACATAAGTTAAATATTATTAAATATATCATGAAACTTCCCATTATTAAATATATTAAATATAACTTATGTTAATTACTTATTAAATATTAACATATTAAATATGTATGCTTGAAAGACATTAAATAGAGTTATATATATATATATATATATATATATATATATATTAAAATAAGATCTATGAACAGAAGATTTTGTTTTGGAAATGTTCTAAATTGTATGAGTGTTAGTATATTTGAACAGATAGAAACATGGTGAGTGGATTTTTACATTATTAAGTTTAAAATTGAAGAAATAATTGTATAATGTAAAATTTAGTGTTTCTCAAATTTGGAATCAGACAAATGGAATTTTTCTCTAAATTATTAAGATATTGATTCTGATTAATTTAGTTATCTGTGCTTATGATATCTCATCTTGATATGGGCTCAATGCAATGGAATCCTATTTTAGGAATGCAATCCAGTGATGTTTGTATTGATGTTGCTGGAGAAAAGTTCCGCAATGTATGGCAAGTCTAGATTTAGAATCTTGTATTGTACACAGTGTAGGTTATTCATCAGTAAAATGAGTATTTCTTACCTTTTTTACCTGCATGATTATGCTTGTTATGCTTTGAATGGAGCATTTGATTAAATTCTGATTCTTTTAACAAAATGTGATTTTCAAAGTATTGTTCTGATTGAACCCTGTGATTTTAATATTTTGCCTTCTGGAGGAATCTAATAAAATAGGATAATGTGTGAATTGCCAATATTAAGAGAATCTAATGGTTTAATTTTTATTTTATTGAAATAATAGAAAAATAATTCATATATATAAGATGATGTCATCTGCAAAGAGGGATAGTTTGACTTCTTCCTTTCCTATTTGTATCCCTTTTATGCTATTCTCCTGTCTTATTGCTTTGGCTAGAACTTCAAACACTATGTTAAGTAGCAGTGGTGAGAGTGGACATCCTGTCTTTTTCCTGAGTTGAGGGGGGAAATGCTTGAGTCATTCCCCATTGAGGATGATTTGTGCTTTAGGAGATCTGTATATTGACTCTATCATGTTGAAATATTTTGTGGAGTAGAGGTTTTGGAAATATGACCTGATGATACTTCAAATCTCTTAGTGATCTGTTGTGATCTCACTCTTGACATTTTTTATTTTGTTAAATTGGGCCTTCTCTGTTTTTCGTTTGATTAAATTGGCCAGGGGTTTGTCGATCTTATTGACTTTTTCAAAGAGCCAACTCTTTGATTTGTCTATTTTTTTTAAATTCTTTCCTTCTTTCCAAGTCATTAATCTCTGCTCTGATCTTAATTATTTCCTTGCGTCTTGAGCTCCTAGCGTTGGATTTTTCCATCTGTTCTAATGACCTTAGGTGTGACGATAGTTGGTTGATTTGAGACCTCTCTGTCTTTGTTATGAAGGCCCTGTTATACAACTTAAAAAATATCCTTTGAACATGGATAAAGTTTAGAATCGCTGAATACTTCCAATTTTTAATTAATTTGTTTCTAATTGGAAATAGTGCTGAGATTTAACAAATACTGAATTCATTAAAATAAAATGTTAATCAACTTGCATACTGCATAAAATAAGCAACTATTAGCATTTGGCATTTTACAAATAAGCTTAATCAACTTATATTATATATTACAATCACATACAAAACTTGGGATACCATACATGACTCATAACATTTTCATAGATTTTATCTCAAAAATTGCTTTTTGTAGTAGGAATTTGAATAGACATTCTTAGATTGTCTTTTCTTCTCAATTTTCTCCCTAGTGAATGATATTAAAACTTTTCAGTGAATAAGCTATGTAGGACCTAGAAGTCCTACAAAACACAACTAAACTTATTTTTCAAGTTCATAAGTTTTGGGGTGATCTAGATCTGTTATTTGATATGGAAATGTGAATGAACCATTACTTCTTTCAACAGGGAATGTGTTTCCTTAATCATATCAACTTTCAATGCTAATTTTACCCCATCTGTGATCTGTTATTAAAAACAAATTACTAGAAAAAAAGTGATACAAAACTGTTTGAACCTAAAATATTCAAATGTGTCAGATTCATAGAGGCCAGATTTTTATGTAGTTTAGCATGAAGTACTTAAAGGAATTTTGAGAATTGTAGAATGATCTAATAACTTCAGATCCATGTGGCCACATGCGGTCCGTGGATTTCTTGGGAGGTCATTTTGTACTAACACCCCAGTTCATCCACTGAGCTGGGTGGGCAGAGACTTGAGATAGCAGTAGGCCTATGGGCATAGCCACCCGGGAGAATGTCTCAGTGAACAGCTCTCATTTATTGTATAGATAAAGTTTGTTTATATATATGAAAAGGCAGAGGTAGGGGCATAGGCATCAAGTGTATTGGTAGTGGCAAGGTAGTCTGTGGAAGTCTCATGAATAGATTGGCAGTGGCCAGTAACCTGTGAATGCCTAGTTTGCATAGATAAGTTGGGGGGGATTTCTATGTGATTCTAAACAAGTAAAGAATGGTGATGGCTGGAGAGGAACTGTAACCTTTAGACTTTTATTGATACGGGAAGTTAAAACAGATTTATTATTTATGAATTGCTAAAACCAGGGAACTTCAAACTGTCTTTGTTTCAAATTTAGTCTAAAATCTTGTAACTAAGAACTGAGAAAAAACATGTTTGTTCTTTTGATTGAAGCAATCTCACAAATATAATAATGATAAATTCATGCTGTTTAATAAATCATAAAAATAGTTTTCAAATTTTCCAATATTGTGTAAGTGAAATAAGATTATTTTAGGTGCATTTGTTTTGACATGAGACATAAATGAGTAGAATCATAAAAGGGATCATCTTTGAATGTATTTGGCCTTAAATTTTCCATATTTATTTGCCTACTATTTTATTCAATTTTTCTTCTTTTTTTTTTTTTTTTTTTTTTTTTTTTTTTTTTTTTTTGTTTTCAAAGAAGGGTATTAGTCTAGCCCAAAATTTTAGACCTGGAATTCACTATGTAGTCTAAACTCACAGTGATTCCCCTGGCTCTACTTCCCAAGAGCTGGGATTAATGGCATGCACCCCCATCCAGCTGATTTTTTATTCAGTAATTATTTTCTCAGAATAATTTACCCTTGCATTTTCATTTCAAAGCTAAAAATAATTCTATGAGATAATTTGGAAATCTACTCATTGTAAAACGTGTAATATAGAAAGTTATACTTATAATGATGGCTTCTTTATCCATGTGTCATGAATGCTTTTGTAATGACCTCATTAAAGGAACTACATTACAGTGACAGAGGACTTTACCATTGATCAAATTCTATATATGTTACACTGACTAATATGCATTAGTCATTTCACATACCATTGAGAACTTCCAGATTTGAAAAGTGAAATTTGGAGAAAATTAAAAACTAATAAAAAATCATATAATAAAAAAACTCAAATTTTAAACCAGAGCAGTAATAATGCTGGAGCCAATATTCTAACAGTTTTGGTGCAGTTAATCCATAATACCTGGTAATGCTTTTCAAAGTACTGAAAAATCACAAACAAATAAGACCACAAAATTCTGAGGTGTTTGACACATATTCTCCCAACAAAAAAGGCAATAGATGCAGATATTTTGAGTGCCATATTTCTTTCTATCTATCTGCTACTCCTCTTTTCTCTACCCTTCTTGAGACTAATAACATGGTTCCTCTACTCCAGAGGTTCTCATCCTAGGCAGTTTAGCCTGCAAGGTGCATGTGTTCCTTGTGGAAGCAGTGTTGACTAGATCTAGCAAGTGCTTCTGTCAGCAGCTGGCTGAACCAGGCACACTGCTTGCTGAGAGTTCCCACATGAAAACACCCTGGTTTGCCTCTTTTGTCATTCCCTTTCTTCACTTTCACTGAGGTCGCCACTATCAGGGAGTTAGTTACATCAACTTCCAGGGTGTTTAATAATTTTATGACTTTATGCATTAAGGTGTAATTAATGAATTGATATTTTATGTAAATTATATCATCCACTTATTTGGTTATTTTTAGAATTACAGTGATATTAAGCCATTTTTTTACTCAGAATAACTCTGGTAAAGATCAATTTGCATGCTAGCTTTATGCACTGCTGATAGGTGTAGAAATTTGATGCCACATAGCAGAGCTCATTGCTGCATTTTTGTTATTCACTGGACCATAAATTTAGAATGTGCTATTCTTGCTTCATAGAAATCAACCTGAGTGGACTGACAGCTTCCTGCATCCCGGGTTTAATCCTCCCATTGCCATCTTCAATGATCCTCACTAACACTAATTGGACTATTTTCTCTATTTTTGCACATCATCTTTCCTTCCTAACTATGTTTTATATAATATTTGTTGAATTCATAACATTTAGCTGAAATGACCTCCTGTGGAAATTGCTACATTTTCAAGGATATTTGGAATTTTAATACTTGTGTATTGACATGTAACCTTGCTAAACAGTATGGATGTTTGTGGTATTTCAGAGTAGTTTGGCATGTCTATGTCCACTACAGTATTATATGTGGTCTTTCTTCTTTTTTATGGTGATTCTTTTCTTATTTGCAAAGGGGATAGTCTTTCCTTTCACCTATATTTTATTTATTGTACGTTCTTGGTAGGCATACTTAAAAGTTAGGGGGCTTCTAATATGCCCCATAAGTCGTTATTTGACTTTTGTCAAAAGGATTTTCCTATTATCTTTGGCAGAACCATTTTTCTTCTCTATAATATTATTTAAATTTATAAATATATTATATTAGATGAATAATGCTGAACTGCTTTTGAATTGTTGGGATAATTTTGTGTGTCAGGAAATATTATATATATATATATATATTTATATACATATGTGTGTGCATATTTAGTTACTTTTGCATTTGTCATAGAGAAGAGTGACACAATTTATAAGGTTATTTTAAAAAGTATTGGAGCTCTGGGTACGTAATATCTGCCTATAGTATTGTGTTTTTTAAACTATGATGTATCAAGATGTATCCTCTGAGACTTTACTTTGAATATTTAATATGAAAATTCATTGTCTTTCATTAGACTGGTGTCATGGTTTGATACAGGTGTCCCCCACAAACAAATGAATGTGTTCTGATAGATCGATCCTCAGCTGATGGCAATTCAGGAATTAGAACCTCATTAGAGCTGTGTTGTTTGGGGTGGGTTTCTGGGGGTTATAAGCCAGCTTCCCCTTGCCAGTGTTTGGCACACCTTCCTGCCGCTGTTTGCAGTGCTGTGGCAGAGGTGATGTCCAGCCCTCTGCTCATGCCATCGTTTTCCCTGCCAGGATGGAGTCTCCCCTTGAGTCCATAAGCCAAGTAAACCCATTCCTCCACAAGCCGCCTTTGCTTGGGTTCTATCTGCGCAGCAACTAGAAAGCTGACCACAACAACTGGGAAGTAGCCATTGTCTCTTCAGGAATTTAGTATCTTTTGTTTTCTCATTTCTTTCTTTTCTATATCTTTTTATGAATAATTCTATACATTGTATGAGCAAATCTTGTGAATTTGTTCTTGTTTTCCTCCTCTCTGCCCCCTTCTTACTGGGATATTTCCTCTGTGCTCATACTGGATCTGTCTGTAGGTTAGGGGGTTATGGACTACACCAGAGGTAGTCAGTTTTTTGTTCTTTTTTATGTTTTCCTTCCTCCTGGTGTATTGTTGCTGAGGGGGGCTATGTCTGTGTATACGACTTTTCTGTGTACAAAATACCACACAAGTTGTGGCAGCTCTCTATATTTTGTCATGGAAAAACTTGAGTATTTCTCGTCTATCAATATAGCTGGCTCTATTTCTAAATATTCTAATTCTTAAAATGTGCAAAATTTTTATTTGACTCATGTGTTTTTATTAAAAAACTCTCATCACATGAATTTTTATGACATGTTCATATCATCATTAGACTTCTGTTTTATGGTTCCTGTACAGTTATGTAATTATTATCACCAGATTTCTGATTTCCTGAGTTTGTGTCATTTGAGATTTAATAAAATCTTTTTATTTCATGTTTTTATTTTAAAAATTTACATTCAAGCGATTTGGTTTATTCTATTTAAAAATCTTTAGAGGACAGCTGTAGAATAATGCCTCGAGTATGTGTTTATATTTGCTTCCGTTAGTTATCCTAGAAAATTTCTCTCTCAAGATCAAGTTTTATTTTAACTTCTTGGAATGTTCATCTCCAAATAAGTAATTTATTATTTAATATAACTAATGGTCAAATTTATAAGGAGACTCTCCTTTCCTCTTAGAGCTTAGCAAACAAAGTCAGTGTGCTTTTTGTTGATGGTCTCATTCAGCAGTGGAAAGAGTTTGTAGCTCAGTGTCATTAAAGTGCCACGCTAGAGAGGAGTTTGGACAAGACCAGGTTTTCACGTTCTATCCTCACCCAGCATGGGGCCAACAAAGTTATCCCTCAGCCCTACTTTCTCCTCCTTGCCAGCTCTTGACCATCATCGTGTAATCCATGGTCCTGTTTCAATTTCATTCTTTTAAGCTGGAATCAGCCAGGGAGACTGAAAAGTTGTTACCTTTTCCCAACATTTTTATATGCTTGTGGTGAGAAGATAATTGCATATTTATTTATTTAACATTATTTAGTTATTTAGTTAGTTAGTTAGTTAGTTAGTTAGTTAGTTAGTTTGTCAAGGTAGAGTCTGGCTCTAGCCTACACTGACCTGGAATTCACTATGTAGTTACAAGATGGCCTTGAAATCACAGCTATGCTCCTACCTTTGTCTCCCAAGTGCTGGAATTAAAGATATGCACCACCACACCTGGCTTTTTTTTCATATTTTTACTCTAAATATTATAGAACAGGCTATAAAACAAACCAGATTTCTTTTTTGATATGGCATAACCATAAAACAATAGATTATACTGTAAAATTTAAACATATGGATATTATAAAGAAAATAGAATGGTGTCAAAACTATCTTATAAATTAGAATATACAAATATCTACCATTCAAATATAATTATAGGTTAGTCAGTTATCCATACTTTATTCCTCATACAAACCTAATTTATTTGAACAACCAATATGTTTCTTTTCTAAAGATCAAGCAAATTTTGCTACATTATAATTATGAATTAAAATCTTCATAAAATCCATTTTAGAATTGTATTGTAACTATCACATCAACCACTAATATAGAATTATTATTGTACAAATTTTGGTATCATAAATATTGTTGAAAAGGGCAACTTCAAAATTATTCTCCCTTTAATAAACTTAATGTTCTCCAAAGATGTTCTAAACTGAAATTTCTTTTTCTGAGGCATCTTTTTTTAACTTTTCTCTTATGCTAACCATAATTTGTATTTTTAAACAGCATAGTTAGATACTATACTCCACACATTTCATCTTTAATATAATACTGTCAGTTTTTGTTTACTTAATGTTTTCTACCTACATGTTTTGTTTTGTTTTTTTTACAAGAAAATCAATAGGTTTCATTTAACAGGCAAATGTTTAGTATTCAAAAATATTTTCTTTATGATTCACTTTCTGTATGCACTGTACTTGCTCTCTTCCTTCTCTCTACTCTCACAATTTGTTTGCTTTTTGTGTGTACATATATTATTCATTTTTATTTTATTTGACATTTCAGTATATGCAACAGTATATTGACTGGTGATTCTAACTATAAGTATCATAAATATATACACATTTAGACTATTTACATTTTGTATAGGTGTACAGGTGTGGTTTACATGAAATGGTATCCATTTTATATAATTCTAATTTTTTGCTATGCATAGTGTTGCATGTCTGTGATCAAACGCTTTCCCAGTGAAGGTAGGAAAGTCACATTTCTGGTCAGTTATACTTCTAAGAACTATGTATCTATTGGTCTACAATATTTAGACTCTACAAGGTCTCCAAATCATGGCCAACCTGTTATGTAATGAACTGTTGGCCATCTTCCACCTCATAGAATATCCTTGTCTCAAAAAACGAAAACATATGTCATATCTGGAGTATTGTTAACATGGAGAGGTTGCTGAATATGTGGGAAGATTGTTCTGAAAGGCTTTCCAGTATAATGACTTTGGTCTTATTTATAATAAACATTTGAAACCAACTTAAGTGCTCTTCCAGGAATAAGACAGATATTTTACAAGCAAACTCTTGTTAATTCTTAATACAAGTTAATTGACAATGTTGCCTTTTTTTTTCAAAGTTGTCAGATGTTACATCAGAGAGTTTAGGAAAGTAGAGGCTGGTTTTCAGTGTGACTCTCTGAGAATTTGTCTGCTCTCTCACTATTCTTTGGTCACACTGCAGAGCATTAGAGCCAGAGGCAATATAATCCTGTTGATGACACGTCATCAGAATAGGTAAGGTGGACAGTGAGTGGCTTCATAGTAGAGAACCACCACCACACAAGATCTCACAGACCTGTAGTCTTTTTCTATCATAGTTTTTGTGACTAGGGTATTGTCCTAAGTCAGAGAGCATCTGTATGACCTTCCACATCTGTGGCCCTGTCAACAGTTGGTGGCCAGTTTTATAGTGCACCATGAAAGCTATTTTAAGACAATGTCTGAGTTCATCTTCTTCTGTTTCAAGTGGCTGCTATATCATAATTTTGAGTCTCCCTTTCTTTCAAAAAGGACACTTTACCACTGAGGAAAATGTTTGTGTTGTTTGCAGATGCTTGAAATATCTTTCAGTCTTAAATATCTGATTATCTACTTGAGTGACATGCCTATCTTGTTCTAGAACATTCTTTATTCAGATAAAATGAAATATTTGGTCTCAGATAATAAACAGAACACTGACATATCTACCAATGTTTACATCCTGCATCCATTGATTTCCTGATGTAATTTCAAAACAGATATTTAGCATCCTGGACACCTGTTTTTGCCTTCTAAATAATGTTTGCTGCTGTGTTAGAACAAATAGTACAAAGAAAATGTCTGGTGAGGGAAACGGTTCAGAGTATAATGCTCTTGCTGCACAGGTCTGTGTACCTGAGTAGGGAACCTCAGCAACCACAGAAAAGCTGGTGTGAAAATGGGTATTTGCAATCCCAGCTACACCCAAGGGTGGGAACTAGACAGAGATAGGGGAATCTCCAGGAGTTCTAGAACCAGCCAGCATGGTGAAAAAGAAGTGGTGAACAAAATGAGGCCTTGTGTCAAAGAGGAGAAAGTCAAGGACTAAACCTTGAAAGCCCAAAAGTTAGCTTTTACTTCCACCTAGGCACCATGGACAAGCACACACACATACACACACACATGCACACGCACACGCACACACACACACACACACACACACACACACACACACACACACACACAC
>PVHP010018705.1:0-32852 GCA_004024765.1 Zapus hudsonius
TCCAAAATTATTTTTTCTATTAATGCAAGTAACATTGTATCTATGTCTATATCTGCAAGGTGTGTAACCTTAAGAAATTACATACACCCATCCTATCCTGTCTACTTAGTTTCAGTTGGCTGTATGTAATTTTAATTAACAAAATGCGTTTGCATTGCAGACATCATCCTGCCTCAGTTTATTGTGTCTATGTTGACTTTTGTATTTGTCTATGATGCTGTTCATACATCTAGTTTTTCTTTTATTATTTCATTTTATTATTTTGCCTTCGTTTTGAGGTTTCTAACAGCTGCACAGGACTCCATGCTGAACGTATCTTGTTCTGCTGTTTTTCTCCAAAAAATGGACACATGGATTGCTTTCTACTCTGTACAACTAAGCAATACTTTGGTGTACATTCTTCTACCAGTCGGTCCTCTCGGTCTGGGTGAGAACATCTCAGGCCCAGGGTCTCTGAAGCATAGAGTGAAGATAGAGTTACCAAAACTGCAAACTGGAGGTGTGTTTCAGGATAGCACCAGCAGTAACACTTGGTGAAACAATTCCTTTACACTGCAATTGCTGCCAAAACTCAGCTATCAAGTTTCCTAATTTTTGCCAGCCCGATGGAGTAAAGTGATACTCTTTTGTGTTTTAATTTGCACCTCTAATAAGTAATGGTATTGAATCTTTGTGTTCAGGAATTTCTTCATATCCATGATTCTCTTTCTATAGGATTTTCTTTTTCTCCCTGACTTGAAGGAGTTCCTCCTATGTCCCATGAATTCATTGCTCGTTGTAAAGGGCGCTGTAAATATCTCTTCCTTCCAGTGTCTGTAACTATAATGTTCTTTCTGAAACAAACAACTATGTTTGCTATAAGCAAATCACTACTTTACCCAGTGTTGTGCTACTGGGTTTTGCTAAATAATTCCCTAAGTTGTAAGAGTATTTACATGTGCAGTGTTTCTATTAACTTGATATTTAACTTCTAACTCAGATGCTGTTATCTCTGTGTACGTTAGTGAGGAACAAACTACATTTTCTTCATGAGGTAAGTCAATTTTTCCCTTTGGTTTTTGTTAATGTAATATATCTTCTCGATAAAGTCTATGGGTGAATTCTGTTCTTTGGGTCACTCAGTTCTCTATCAATCTTTGTCATTTTATAACTCATCTGTAGTGTGTTTGAAAAGCCAGTTCTGCAATGACTTTTGCTTATCTTCCTTGAAAATATTATCTAAGATTTTTAGCCATCTTTGTGATTCTACAGAAATTTTAATCTTTAAAAATCATGTGAATAAATGAGTTCATTAAAAATGTTACCATGTAGTTTCATATTTCTGTTATATATTATTTTGGAAATAATTGATGATAATGCTATAATGTGATTTACCATAAAAGTAATGGATATCTTTCCATTAAACAGTTTTTTATGTTCTTCAATATTTTTACATGTATTTTATAGAAAAATTATGTCCTAAATTTATATCATAGTCATATGCTTACTTTTATAAATGCCATGTGATTTTAAATTACATTTTCCAGTTTTCAAAGTGTAGAAAAATTCAAAGTATATGTATATTAAATAACATTAAGAATGGTCATCAATGTTTTTCAAAATATTAATAATGTTCATAAAATATCTTCCATTTAAAATAGCAGTTATGTGCCATAGCTTTATATATTCATATTGATTACTTAAAGTATTTTATTTATGCTTTATAAATAGAGGTAATGAACAATATTAGTAGACTGTGATGTTACCTTGCTCTTTCTAACAACACTGCTGTTTCTCATTAGCATTTTAACAGCCTTTTACTGAGGTATAAATGACATATAAAAATTGTGTACTTTTAAAGTAAGGATTCATATATATTTTGGAATATGAATAAATCAGGGATCACAAGCAAAGAGGCGAACATGTGCATAATTTTTAGAAGATTATTCATACTATATAGTAATCCCTCTTCTATTCCCATTTATTTTGTCATCCTTACACAAATACTGATCCAAATTTTAAAAATTAAGGTACTACTTTTGAGGATTTTTTAAAGGATATATTCAGAATCCAAATTTTCTTTGAACATATGGCTGGAAAATATTTTCCCTCAGCCCATAGCATATCTTCATTCTTCAAATTTTTTCCATGAGCAGAAGGCATTAATTTAGGTGAAGTTTAACAATTTTGTCCATAGATACTGCTTTTAACATTTTATTTAACAATTGTCCAAATAAAAACTATGATAACTTTTCTGTTTTCCTCTCTGATAGTTTAGGCAATGATTTTTCATCTGTTTTAAGGTACTTACAAATAGTATAACTTTGAAGTTCATTTTTTAAGCATGTCAATGTTCTATTAATCTAACACTATTCATAAAACACAAAAGTTGTAGTTCCTACACAAAATTTGTGAGGTGAGTGATTCACTTTCTGACCATGTTCAGTTGGTCTGTTTATTGATCTCATAGATCTTCATGGAGCCACAGGACCTGAAGGCAGCTCTTTTAGGAAGTCTTGACACGAAGTGTTATTCATTAGCTAACATACTAAATACTTTCAGAAATTTCTCTAGGTCCACTGAATTTTACCTATAATCTTCAGTATTAGTTTGACAATCTGATAAAGACAATCCCAGGATTTAAATTAGGGTTGACTTGCTCTTCAATTTGAGAAAGACTGACATTTTCATAAATTTGTGTGTCTGATTCATCAACAGCACAGAATACTGTTCTCCTTAGGTCTTAGCATCAATTAACAATGTTTGTAGCATTCAGTGAACATAGCTTATTCAGTTTTACAAGATTTATATTTGAGTAAAGCGTTGGATATTATTTCAAAAGGTTATTATTTGTAATTTCAGGTTTTGATTGTTGTAAGATGTACTACATATTAATATAGTTGATGTAAATAATTATAGTAATATAATATATATATTTGTGTATAATGAACACAACTCTTATTTGTTTACTGTTCATGTACCACGAAATTTTAAGGAACTCACTTATTAAGTCTGGGATTTTTTTTGTAAACCCCATAAGGTTTTCCACAAAGATGAGCATGGTGTTTATGGATAAAGTTGGCGTTATTTCTTCTTATCTAGGTGTGTTTCTCTTACCTTATTGGACTGAGTAGACTCTCTAGACAAAGCAAGAACAAATGTCCTCTTCTTGTTCTTGATACCACGAGAAAAGCCTCCAAGCCTCTTACTATGAAGTGTGATGGTGGCTTTGGTTTTACTGAAAGCCCTCTGTGACACTGGAGAAGTTCCGCTCCATTTCTTGTGCACAGAGGGATTTTTCTGATTGTTTTTAATTGTGAATGGATGTTGGATTTTGTCAAAAACATTTTCTGCATTCCTCATAAATACATATTTTCCTTCAGTAAATAAAATATTTATTTCAACATGGCAAAGCTAGATTTAAAAAAAAACTCTATGGGAGAGTATTTATGTCTGTATATTTTCAATTTACTTTTAATGGCTTTCAACTGGTAATTATTTTTCCACAGTGCTTCATATTTTAAAATTTCTGTTATTTTTTTCTTTATCTTCCTTTTCTGCACATCTGTAGAAATGAAAATTATCTTTAATGAATTTAAAAAATACATATTTATTCTTATGGTTATAGGACTTACCTTATAGATATGCATGTATTATGAATGTATTTTCATTGATTTATTTTATCAAAGACCAATATCCTCTTAGAAAAAAGATAAATCTTTTATCTCTTTTCTGTTTTCTTCAAACTGTATTATGTCATTTATGAATCTATCTGGAATAAAATAATAAAAGTGTCATTTCCATCAGTAGAGTGATAATGTTGTATCTAATGAGTAGAGTAGTTGTAATTATCTACCAATCATGAGGAAAAGGAAGATCTACTATATTCCATGTAAAATAAATTTAAAACGAGTAGAAATTTAAATTTATAAGACACAAGAATACCATATTTAAACTAAAAAGACATTTAGGAGAATATTTAAGAGTAAAGACTGCCTTTCAGCTAAACAGGAAACAGAAATCATAAATGAAATTATGATAGATTTCTTACATTCCATGAAATTTCCTGAAAAAATATTCCAAAATTCATTTGTTTCATAATTGTACCATGAATTTTATTTACATTCTATTTGACATTGTTATTTTTCTTTTATACTCGTTCAGAAAACAAATATTTTCGTTATGTAACTAAATTCTTGCTTATTTCATCTGTCAATTTTTTAAAAAAACTGTTCTTTTTTCCCAACCCACTAACTTCCTGTGCTATGCCAGCTATTTTCCATGTGATTTATTTCCTTTGTTCTCAGCTAATTCCAATTTATCATGTAATTCTGTTTTCTACATCTTGATTCTTTTTGAAACTTTATTTCTTTGACTATACTGTGTAGACTTTTTCTAAGCATAATGTCTGGGAAAATTTCTGGAGGAGTTTTTTGTTTGTTTCTATTTTTCTCTATTCTTAAACTTAGTTCTCTTTTAATATTGAAATTTAATCTGATCTATTCTTGGATCTTGGAAAGATTTTGTTTTGTTTTAAGCATATATTAATAGTGATGAGAATGGTAGGTTTTCATGCTGTAAATTAATGAGCTTTTGTTGTTGAACTTACTTTTTGTGTCCTGAAATACTGAAGCAAGAATGAAGAAAAATCAAGTATGTGTATTTATTATTTTGAGGTCACACTGATGTTTCATTTGGATTGAAAAGTCATCTCTTTTTAAACTTCTAAAAATTTGGTTTTCTATAACTTAATTTTAAATCATTAGTCTTATTTTTGTTCTATTGTTAGAATTATATTAAACACAAATTCTATTAATAATTTAGGTAGCTTTTGACCTCTTATTATTTATTTACTTTTAATCCATCCTTATAATTTTTTAAATCAATTCTTGCTTTTAGTCCGATTGAAGTTTAAGTTTCAGTAAAGGTCCTCTTTTTTTTAATATTCCATTTTTGTCATCATAATCTCTTCTTGTTATATAGTCAATAATATCCCAAACCTTTATTTATTAGTGACCTTGCCTTCTTAAAATTTCATTATGTAATTTGAATTATGAATTTCTTTTGTGGTTAACTGGCTTGGGCAATTTTTTTTTTAAATCCTGTTCCTTATTTATGATTTTTTAATTTCTGATTAAATGTTGATTATCAATTTTTTTTAGTAATGCAAGACAATGCTATTATTAGTTTGTTTTGTTACATAGTGGGAGCAGTGTTCCTCTTCTACACCTTCTTCTTGAGCTCATTAGGAACTTTGTGCATAATGTGGCTATTGTTAACCAAAAGACGTTATTTACTATGAAGACCTCAGCAACTCTGAGTTGGCCTTTGCTTCAGAATTGGCCTACCTACCTGATGGAAAAAAGGCCCCTGGGAGCCATTGAGTAGCATTGAAGGCAAACACTCTGCTTTGTATTTGATGTATTCTTTTTTCCCCTTTGGTCAGGAAGCCACCTGCTCTCAGTGAGGATATTTGAGGTCATGAGCACCAGCAGGTGCTCTTCTGAAAGCTTGGCATTAATGGCTTTCTTTGGGGCCTCAACTTTATGCCTACTTATGTTGTACCTCTTTTGTCCAATCCCTGGTACACAGAGGAATGTAGTTCTTTCTGTAAGCTTGCTTCCTAATGTGGAGAATAAATATGATATTACACACAAGTTAAACAAGGTCAACAGGCACTGTAATTTCCATAAGAGACATAGAAAGTATGACAGTTTTGTGGAGAAAATGTGAGATGTGTCTGACAATGTGTCTCAAAGTAAATAAAGAAAGAAATATCGATTTTCGAGTAACTATGAGTGGGAAAGACTATGGTGATGTTGAAGTTTTTGCTGTTAACAATGCTTCATGTTATTTCCTGCACCATTGTGGACAGAAACCAAATGTCTCAGCCTCACTGTTTGAGGTAAGCTGGTTTGAGTGGTTGTTTTGAAACATATTTTGTAAAAGAAAATACATTTTTACCAATAAATAAAAGTGATTTTTAAGAAAACCAAAGTGGTCCTATAGTCAGTGAAAATGCTAGGAAAGAAAAGAACATTTAAAATTAATATATAATCTCAATTTCAGTTCAATTATTACAAATCACTCATGTCTGCCTTTAGCACAGAGACTAGGTAGATTTCTACCTTCATAGTTTCTGGCAGTGGGGATCTTAAAAGTGAAAGGCTGCGCTACTTTTTACAAAACATTTGAAGCAGACTTGGTATCCAATTAGGTTGGATTTTCCCCTTATTAGTTGAAATCAGTGGCACATGACTAACTACCTAGAAACATGTAGAAAAGACCAAATGTCTAAAAGTTAGGAAAGTAATGAAGCTTAGATTTCAGATAATCTCTGGCTCAATTCTGAAGACTCAGAAGGAACAGTAGTCTTCCTGAGTGACTAAAAAAGCACCTGCTGAGAAGGTGGGGTGTTAGGGAAAGAAGCAAGGAGGGCAGAGAGGAAACAGTGACATTTCATCACAGAGGAACGCACTGAAAGGGGCCAACATAATAGTTGGGTTGATTCAAACGTGTGTGCTCTGTGTGTATCTTCCTCCAAATTGTGTCTTGCTGCCTCCTAAACCCACATTAGCTCTCACTGTGGTCTCTAGACATGAATGGAAATAGGTATTTTCTCTGGTATGCTCCAAGGAATACTAGATTCACAAATCAATATATGATAAAATGCTGTAAGATACAAAGCGTCCTGAGACAAATAAGCTTAAGAATTCTTTGTTATGTTCATACGACTTTGCCTGTAGCTACATTTCATGAATTTCTTAGCATGTGCAGGCACATTGTGAAACTTTGAAATGAACACAGTCAAGCAGGTTCCCAGACAGTTGGCAGGGAATATTTTTGTTTAATATACTTAGAAACTAAGGTTTCACTAACATACCTTAGAGTTTGATGTTTTTACACATTCTGCTACCAAGGAAGCTACAAGCCTGAGAGTAAACTATGGAAAACTTACCCAAATATTAGCCAAAAACAGTCCATTTCAAGATTTGCAGTGACATTTCAATTAGGACCATATGTCTCAAACAATGACAGAATAACAATTTTGTTTATTTGTTTTGTCCAAATTACTAATGCCCTATGTAATGAAATTTTGATAAAATGTAGTACAAATACATTACTCAGAAAAACAAGAAGGAAACAGGGACACAAGACACAACTCATTGAAAACAATTAGTTTCAACAAACAAAATAGACTATCAAACTGCTATTGAAGTTTTAAAACCCACATTTTCAGTTCCTGCCCTTTATCACTTCATCCCAGTAAAGGAATTTGATGGTTGGCAACCACCCACAACATCCATCCACACTGAATTTCTGAGTTAGGGAATACACCCATAAGCTGAATAAACTGTAAACTACTGTTCCAAGGTGAGGTGGATTCTCACATTCCTCTCACCCATTGAAATATGGTGTATCAGGTCACGGCAATGCCTTTCTGAGTTGATGCATTGTTCATATTGATGGTCAACCAGTCAGGACCAAGAATCACCAGTGAGAGATTATCTTCATTAGGTTAACTGAGATAGGAAGACCCACCTTAATTGTGAGTGGGTCCCTGGATTTTACAATAAGTAGAGAGCTTCATGAGCACCAGTATTTATTACTCTCTGCTTCCTATCAGAGGACTGAGTGTGACTAGCTTCCTCTATCTCCTGCAATGATGGATTTTTAACTTCAAACTACAAGCCAAAATGGACCACTTAGCCCTTAAATGGATTTTTGTCAGGTATTTTAACCCAGCAATGGGAAGGAAAGAAACCACTACAAAAAAAAAAAAAATGATCTCAAGAAGTTTGGCCATAAGCATTTAGAACCAAATTTCAGGAGGAATATGGAAGAATTTGAAACTTTGAGTTAGAAAAGCTCTTGAATACTGTAAGCAGAGTGCAATAAGCCATTCAGGAGGCTGTATTCTGCATGCCATGAAAACTACAGAGACATTGAAATTTAGCACACTGGACTAGTTTGTTTGAGAAAAATCTCCAAACAGGGTAACATTCAGACTGGTACTGAAAAGGTGGAAGAAATTTTAAGATAGTTCTGTTATACTGAGACTGTAGGAAAGGTGTCCCTGGGGAAAAACTCTACACATTGGAAGCTCTTTCTTATGAAGTTACAAATTCGCCTGAAGGAAGAAAGCCTAAACAGAGAGGGTTCCTTGCTCAGAAACAACTGCCTAGAGAAATGTTTCTCCATGATCTACCTGGGAAGAACCTATAGATCTCTAAAGCTGTGGTCTGAGGGGAACCAGCTATATCCTATGCTGACAGAAGAACTTGTCAATGTCATCCATGTGATAATGGTGTTGAAGGCATGAAAGATGTAAGTTTGGAAGGGGGCTCATGGAACATTTCACCAGAGAGCCACTGATAAGGTCAGGTAATGTTTTGCAGGGTTAGAGTCCCTGAAAGGAGGCTCCGAGTGGCCATTGCACAAAGCTGTGAAGGTTAATTATAAGTTACCCTCCCTGATATTGGAAATGTTAGAACCAAGGAATGCTGAGTAATGCTGCATATACTGAGTGAGTCTACCCCAAGAGAGGCTCAGCTAGGAAGGTGGATCTACTCACGCCCTTTGAAGCTATTCCAATATCCAGATGCTGAAGAAAGCCCTCGAAAATTTGAAGTGTATTCTGCTGGGTTTAGATCTTTCTTTGGTCTGATCATTCCTTTGCTTTCCCTCCAGTCTTTCCTTTTGAAATGAGAATATTTACTTTGTGTGGATTTATGTTAGAAGTGCATACTTCACTGTTGATGCTACAGAATCTCACATTTAAAATGATTTGCTGAGTTTCTTCACTTAAACTTTTTTTTTATTTTTTCACTTAAACTTTTGAATGGTGTTAGAACTTTGAAAGAGTATGAGTACTTTTGTAATTGCACTGAATGCATTTTGCATTGAGATGAAATGAACCCAAGGAGAAGGTGATGATTTAAACCTAATATCTTTGGGCCTCAAGTGGATGATTGGAGGGCTTCTGAAGGTTTATATTTATTGTCAGTCAACTTGACAGGAAGTGGGTGGGACACCCACTGTGACTACAGGTGGGGTTCTAGGCTCTGCTACTTCACTGTGGGATGAATATGGCCAGCTGCCTCAAGCCCCTCTGCCAGCATCCCATATCATGATGGACTGTAAGGTAAAATAAACCCTTCCCCCTTACACTGATTTTTGTTGAGTAATTTTTCCCATAAGTAAGAAAGTAACTGATATTTTTTTACATGGAAATGACAATCGATTATGGGTGTTCTTTTCAGGCTGGACACTTGGCTTAGCCATTAAAAGTACTTTCTTAAGAAGCCTGACGTTCAGGGTTTGATTCCCTAGTACTCATGTACAAAGTGGTACAAGTGTCTAGAGTTTGTTTCAGTGGTATGAGGTCCTTCTGTGCCTATATTTATATCTTTTCTCTCTCACTTTCATAAATAAATAAAATATTTAAAAAATAAAAAAATGATTATATCCCATTGCTATCACAAAATGCATAAATTTTGTCTGTCTTTACCTTCATGTTACCTTTAAGATATGCCAAGGTCTATAATTTTGATCTTGAATTTTGTATTTCTGTTGTTCAAGCCAGGATTCTGTTCCCTGTCCATTGCTGCAGATTATCTTGTCACCATTGATTTCCAGATCTCAGAATACCCAAGTGGGAATCACTAGTGTTTGTGTGATGTGGCCACCCTGAAAAGAACTCTGTGCTAAATGTGAGCAGCTGTAGTTCCAAATTGCAATCAGATATTTTTTTCCTCAAAAAATCTTTGATTTGTGGCATGTGAAGGGGATAAGCACATGCTTATGGATGTGTCTGACTGAGAATGAATGTCTCTTCGGAGACAAATTTCTTATCTTTCTAAAGTGTAATGTCACTTCCTCAGACCTTTAAACTCTTTTAGGGGTTGTCCTTTTCAGGGATCTGTGGCCCCTTTCCTGTGTCTAACCAGAAACCCTGGATCTCTACTCCTCTGTCTCTTTAAATGCTATACTGCTAATGTGTTTCTGTGTCTCTCAAAAGATCTGTTGTAAACCCTTTTCTGTGTTCTTGATTGGGTGAATGACAATTGTGTGTGATCCTTGGCTTCTCTCCAGCTATGACTACTTCATGTTGTTTCTCATTTTGGTTTATTCTTTCTTTTTAAAAAAATTGGCACACAGATTAAAAATTCCCCAGCTTCATTAAAGTATAACTGCTGAACAGATCTCAGTTATAGTTGTGCAACATGATAATTTGATTGCATATATTATATTAAATGATTATTACTATCAAATTAGCTAAGACAATGGTCTCCTCACATAGTTTATTCCTTTCTTGTTCTGTCTTCTATGCTGTGCTGGAAACATTATGCTTGCAACTCCATATTGTAACTGTATTCACCACGCTGCAGGTTAGATCCTTTGAACATACTCATTTTATAATTGAGGTTATAAACATATTTAAGAAGTGTGCAACGTTTAATAAATATTTTCTATACCCTTCTACCACCCTCCCTATATTTGGTAATGACCATGCTAACTTTCTAATTCTGAGGTCACATTTCTTATATCCTATGTGAAATGACCTCATACAATGTTTGTCTTTATTTACTCTTAATTGAAACTATCTTCAGTTGCAGATCTTTACATCTGTGCAGTAGATATGAGAAAAAGACAGTGAAAGATTCAAGGATAGTCACTTAGTGAACTTTAGTAGGAGAATTTGTACAACACTAGATGATAATTTAAATGTAATATCAATAAGCTTCAAGAGCTAGGAAAACGCAAGTTTCTATATTTTCTCACTCTTGATTTTCTCTGATACTTAAAAAAGTAATTATCCATTTACATTTTCACATTGTTTTCTCATTTTATACTCCATACCTCTGAGATATCTTAGAAAATTTAAACATATTTGGAAATCAGCCCACTCATTACTTTCTTTGCATCACAAGAAGTTCCCATGCTAGAATTTTCCAAGTAATATATGCATGACTTCTAGAAAATCATGGTCCCTGTGTTGACAATGTAATTACTAAGAGATCAAGTAATCACGTATCAATAGGAAATGTTGGGCTGAGTCGTTTCTCTTCTAAAATTCTTTATTTTTAATCAGTACACAGTTATGAAAAAGGACCATTTTTTCTTAGCCTGTATATCTCTAATATTCCTCATTGCTCTTTTTTCCCCAATAACTTAGAATGCCATGCACTGGTCACTCTACTACCTCAACACTGGTAGACACAAGATGAGTAGTTAAAGACTTGATGAGACTACCTACAAGCACCGGGAACACTTTGTTAGTTTTAAATTCTCTCCAGTATTTTAACGTGAAATACTATTATGTATTCTACTTAGCGCATGAACTTACACTTAATGGAGGTCTAGTGTTATTATCTAGGGCATCCTTAGTCAGGCTGTGGGAATCAGAATCAAGGCTTTTCAACTGTCATCAAACAAAAGATAACACTCACTGAAAGGACTATGCAAACCTATAAATACCAAGACAGCATGCTACTATTAATGGATGTATATCCACAGGGTAATATCACCTATAGAGAAAGAACTGTTACTCATTCATCTATATCAGACCCCCATGGATGTATGGCAGAATGCTAAGATCCAGTCAAGCCATTTGCTTTAAATAGAGGGTACTCTGAACCTTGGCCCCTTTGTGGCTACTGTATTTCACTATACACAAAACAAATGGAAACCTTTTGCTAGTCCAATGGAAAAATCAAAAGATAGATAGCCCATGGCTGATGCCTGCCTTAGCCCAGATGTTTCCTCATTAAATGTGTTAAATTTACTTTGAAACGCCAGTAAAATTGGAGACTAGCTCACACTCAAGAACAGGGCACCAACAGCCAATGAGTGCTTGAATATTTATACAATGATTAACAACACTATGAGCCCGCACGCACATACATGCACATGTGAGCACTTGGTGTGAGTGTTGGGGCAGATAATGGGGCTACCGGATTGCTTTGTGTTCCTCCATGAATTGTGGCCAGCTACCCAGCAGTCTGACCAACTAATGTGCATCTCATTTAATGTAATAATATACATTAAGACCTGTCAAGCCCTATTGTGGAAAATGAAGAACTGCGCATTGTACCACTTCATATGGAAGTCTGCATATGGAACCCTTTAAGGGTTCTTAAGAGACCCATTGGGGTTTCTAATTATTGTGAAACATCTCCTGGAATCCAGGGAGAGAAGGCTCTTGGCAGAATTGCTTCTGCCATTTCAAATGTTCACTGTGAAAATAATTAGATGATGAGATTTAGACAGAAACCACTAACGAATATTTTTTTAAGTCTTTCTCTCTTTGCTTTGTAATGTACATGAAATGAAAATCTGAAATCGGCAGGCAGGAAGGGAAAGCAACATGGTACAGTTGATTCTGGGGAGGGACTGGGGCTTTTCTTTTTTCTGACTTTAATGCTTGGCTTCCTGTGGTTACAGTTGGGGGGATTTTTTTTTTTTTTTACATTTTTTGAACATTATACAATCCTGTTGAAAATTGGACCGAGGGTTGTTTTTTTAAACTTCTGTTCTAACTTTCTAAACTTGAGTGCCCCTCCATTGTTCCTCTAAGATTAAGCCTTTTTCTTCAGAGGGGGAACTCTGACATTAGAGAAACTTGCTTTAATCAAGCTTTAAAGTTATCTCTCCCTCCACAAGCCCAACCAGAACCAGAGAAACCCCATCATCTGAAACTATGAGCTGAGCTAGCATGCATCCAATTAGGAGCCATCACTTGTACCCACGACACAGAGCATATTTGTTCAATTAAAACAAACAAATACGATTAGGAGCTTACAAAGCCATGCTGGGGGAAAGATGGACATTTCAAAAGAAATGCTCAGTTATGAAGGACGTGGTTGTGATAAAAGTAAGTTGCATGAAATGAGAAAGGTGAACTTAACAAATGGGGATACAGGAGTCAAATCCAGGCAAAGCCAACATGGCCTCAGGCTGATCATATCAAGCTTGCTGGCTGCTGATTGGAGCCCAGAGGCTTCACATATATGCCTCTGAAGCAGACCTACCAGCATGGAAACTTCGTCCTTCTCTGAACTGATTCACTGCATCTTACAGCCCAGCCTAGGAGATAAGGAAGAACTGGTTTCAACCTCTCTTCCCTACTACCAGCTTGCTTTGCATCTACTACACTCCAGATGAAAGCAGCCCCTCCTTTATCTAAAGTTCCTCAGCACAGCACAGAGGAGTGGCTGTGTCATTTGTCCATGGGCTGACACATTCGATCCATTTACCTCCAGTTGAGATCCATCAAGTGCTTCCTAGACTCCTAGATTCCTAAACAGTATCAAGGCATAATTCACCAGGAGAGTTGCTTGACCCATTTTCTTGGTCACAATGTGCCTCATTGTCTGTATTTTTGAGATTCGATTGGTTAGTGTGCAGTGCAGTTTAGCTTTCCAAGTTGCTCTGTCTATCTTTGGATTTCTGTCTACTAAGGTTGTCAGCATCATCTAAGACATTATGTACCAAACGTCCAGCAGACAAAGTTTCAGGTATGGTATTTAAGTAAAACCAAAGGCTATGAAGCAATTTCTGCCTGCAAGGAATTGGTTGTTTATTTTAAGGAGATGGGTAATAATTAATACCTGCATCAACATTAATTACACATCTGTAGGATGTTTTCAACCTGTTGATTGGCCTCACAGCTATTGAGAAATGGCAGTTTTCCCTTAGTTATATACATGTTTCATCTTCATAATGCTAAGGGTCCACTTAGGTTTCTTTTTTCTTTTTTGCTTTGTTTCTGAATACACAGAGCATATGGAAACCATAAGTTCAAGCAAGTGTACCACCAAGGACTTCAGATGTGAGGAATCATGGTCAATACATCATTTCCCCACACTTCCTGACAAGATGCCTTTAGCAGGTTACTATCTCTAAAAGGAAGCTGAGGTTGGAGTCCTCACATGGAAGGTGAGCACTTTCTATATGCCAGGCTCTATTACAGATGCTGGGGGGAAAGAGGGAATGAAACAGGTAACACCTTTGCCTTCATGAAGATCAGAGTCTACTAGGAAGAATTAGGCAAAATGTGAACACATGTGCATGTGATTGAGAAAAATAAAGCAGGAAAGAGTTACAATGAGTACATAAGAAGCTTATTAAATGTTTATTGACATTATCTCAGCACTATCTACACATTACTTATTTTAAGTTAAAATATGAGCCAATGTTATCAGAGCTTCTCTTCTAGAAGAAGTGGACACACAGGTAAAATACCTAGTATGCTAAAATGATAGGAAGAAAGAAAGACAAGAGGTAGTACACTGAAGGTACCTTATGTAGGTCATACTCAAAGGGTCACATTCATACAGTGAAAGGCTAGACTAATAGGAAGTACATAGGGAATAACTTCTGGTTAATTTACACATTGGCATTGAATGAGAGAAGGTATCTATTCTATTCATTGTTCTGATTTGAAGCACACTTTGTTGCTTATGCTAAAAGAGGGAATGGTGGGGTTCAAGCATTTCCTTATCTTTATTCATTGTTTTTTGTTCCTCACATGATCAAGTCTGTTTTTTATTTCTTAGTAACCTCTGTGCCCTTGGCGTTAGCAAAGGTTCTATTTGGATTTTGGCATTTGAAGGTCTTTGATTTTATTGTTATAGATGTGTTCATAGTATATCATTAGTAATTTTAAAAACTAGAAAAAAAAACAAAACAGAAGAGGAAGTTGCCACAAAACACATTAAACTCTTATCCTGAAGACAATATTTCAAGGTCTTTGTCCTGAGCTTTGAGTTATAAGTGAAAACATTGAGAAGCAGAGTGTTGAGTGACAGGTCACTGCTGCAGGTTGGTCAGATGGCTGAGATCACAGTTCTTAAATGCTGGCATCATTCTAAAAACAAATCTATATTTCTCATCTGCTCCACACAGTCTGGAGGCAGAGTCTTCTAGCATCACTATGACACCCATCCTCCCCCTTCTCTCTAAGTAACAACACCTTTAGACCACTGGACACAGGTGAGATTCCCTTACCTTGAGGAGTTGTCGCCAAGATCCAGGGAGAAGTCGCTAGATCCATGTTACAGAAATCTCATCAAGGGACTGACACCGTTGAGAGGTATACAGTTTTTTGCACTAGTTCTGTTTGCTTTTCTCTCCCTGCTTCCAGCTACCATCTTGTGATCTTAAAGATGGATGCCATGTGCTAAGGATAGTAGAACAAAAAGATGAAAGGGCCCCAGGACATCGATGAGAGCATCTATCTATCACACTCTCCCTGGCCTGCCTCCCTTCTGACTTCTGCTCAACAGAAGAGTAATTGCCTCACTAGTTCAAGATACTCTTAGTTCAAATCATCCTTATTGACAGTCAGATGCAATTTTTAACCCATACAACCCTCTCTATTGTATAATAAACTATGATGGGAAGTGACAGGCTTATTTTGCCAGGTCACATTTATGCAGTAATTATGAAAAACTCTTTGCTTCAAAGGGAAAGAAACTTTTATATGGAATGCGGGGTTTGGCACATGAAACATATCCATTGAAAACCATCTTGAATAAATGAAGTTGTAATATTTTATAGAACCAGCTTTCTAAGTGATCAGCTTTGGCATAGGAATTTGCCCCTCCCCCACTGAGATCGGCCTCTTAAATAGAATGTATATTAATGACATTTTCTCTGGACATGACCAAGCCACTTTGGCTAGAGGTGAAGGTTACTCATACTCTTGTCTTTTGATCTCTGAATTTCTATTACTTTGACACTCATTAATTCTCCACTAATTCTCCTTGCTATCCCTTCTCTCAGAAAAGCAATACTTTTGTGATTAAAATTTAGCAAAGAAAAAGAAGAGGAAGAGGAGGAGGAAGTAGAAGAGGAAGAAACTTAGCAATTTCAGCATGATTGAAAGATTTTAAAGGCAGATCAATTCCAATATGTTTTTATTTCTTTTGCTCTTCAAGAATCACAAGGCAATGTTACTTTTATTTCAAACAAAATTTCCTTTAAGTTTGAAACTGCAAAAATCACAAAATCCCAATGACTATGGTCCAAACTCTCTCAAAGAAAATTAATCCAATAAGACTTTGCTATTTGGTCCCAAATTGATCCTTAACTATTAGCAGCAGGTCTGCTCACATGGCCTACAGCCTCAGCTGATCCTTTGTGAATGTTCCAGTAAATTCAACTCGGATGCTGTGACCTGTATGATATACAACAGTGGCCACTATGCCATCGTATGCTGAGAGTAGAGTATCTTCTCAAAGACTGAAAATCAAGGATCCATTCATTCTTTGGATATCAGGTCTTCTCAACAGAGGACTGCAACTCAGTTCAAATTGTCCAAAAGCAACTGCTCTTATATTTGCCAAATCTGTCATCTTATTAGATGAACTCCATAGATCTGAGTGTTTGCAGGTTTTCATCTGAGTCAACAAACTATTTTGTGACCCAGGACCTTGGAGGACCTGCATTTGGGTGTCAGATGACACTTATGACCTTGGACTCATAGGTAAAGATTGAAGGGAAATCAAGAGGTCTGTTTATTTTTCCTATTTGTGAACTTCTATTTGTAAAGCTCCTTACCCTGGCTTCTTCCTCCACTCAAATGCAGGTCAATTTAATAAACATTTTGAAAAAAAACTCTTGAAAAAGCAATTGTAGATGGTATGAACGTGATAAAATTTAAACACAAGTGGACTGTGTTTTTCAAGGTGGACTTTAAAACCATGGAGCAGTTACCTTCTAGTTACTGAGATAAAGTCCCTGCCCAATGCAGCTGATCAGATAAAAGGTTTTACTTATTTTCATTTTTAATATTTTATTTATTTATTTGCAAGGAGAGAGAGTGAAGAGGTTTGTGCTGGAACCTCTAGACACTGCAAACGAACTCCAGATGCATGTGCCACTTTGCACATCTGGCTTTACATGGGTACTAGGGAACAGAATCTAGGTTATTAGGCAAGGAAAGCAAGCGCTTTAACCACTGAGACATCTCTCTAGCCCATAGAAAAGTTTTATATTGGTTTATAGTATAGAGCAGAAGCTTCATGAAGGCAGGGGTAAGCATAGCATGAGCCAAAGCTAGGCGTTACCTATGCCACAGCAGGTGTAAAATTAGGCAGAAAAGTCAGCTGATCTCTATCAGGGAGAACTGATGATAACCCACCTAATTCCACCCCCAATAACATACCTCCTTCATCAAAGCTCCACCTCCCAAAATGCCATCAGGTGGGGACCAAACAATTAAAACATGGTGGGACATCTGATCCAAGGCACCACAAACTATATATTTAAAGCCTTTTACATACATTTATGTTCACTGCAAACCAAATGTGGCTGCTCACACATCTAGACCATGATGTTCTACTGTAGTATTGCACTTTCAGAGTTCTAAAATTCAACATGTCTTAGTCTCAGCAACTTAACAGAACAGGAAGAAATATTTGTTTTAAGCCCTGAAGTAAATGCTACAATTATTTGGAGAAAAATACATATCCCTTGCTCTCTAGGAACTATTAGGGTAATAGGAGAGGAAAAAACACTCAAACAATCCTATGTGTATTTGTTCCACTAATCAAAACAAATAACATAGAAAAACCCACAATGAAGTAATGCCCCCTGACACTGAGTGTACAACAGCTCCCTTTGGGAATTCTTTGATCTCCAAACTTGTTCATAGCAGTTATGTGCCCAGCCTCAAGGGGTGAGTTGTTATTGCATTAGGCCAGTTATCACAGTTACGTTCACTGTTCTCTAATCCTTCCTTGTAAACTGTAATGCTTAACTTCGATTGTCAACATGACAGGGTCTAGGGTCACCTATGAGTCTAACCTGTGGTACATCTCTAAGGTAATTTTAGATTGCGTTAATTGGCTAAAGTTTGGTGACACCCTTCCACGCGTTATGTTCCTCAATTGGAGCAAATAAGCTGAGTATCAGCATTTACGTCTAATTTCCAAGTGCAGGTGCAATGTGACCAGCTACCTCACATGCTCCCTGTCATGCCTTCCCCATAGTGGATGGCATCCCCCCAAGTTGAAAGCTCAAATAAGTCCTTCCCACCTTAAAGTCACTTTTGCCAGGAATGTTGGTCATAATTACTAGAAAAACAACTAATATAGAAGCCATTGTACACATCCCAAGTTCAGTTAGTGAGGGCAAGAGGAAAGTCTATGCTTTTTTAAAGACTTACATGTCACCAAACTTTCATCTTTACCAAACCTTGAACACAAATATGATTTTGGATGTGTGGCTCTGGGAGGTATGTAAGAGACTGGAGTACCTTAAGACCAAATGTCCTTTGGCAGATGGTATATGAGACACCCCAACAATGATTTATTTTGTCATTCTTCAGTTGGCTATCAACCCAATCTTGTTCTTCAAAATTATAATCTCTTTTCAAATCCAGAACTCAACTCTGTGTCTCTGAGGGACAAGAAAGTCATAAAGAAACTTGTCACTGATGTGTTCAACCACTAGTTGCATCCCCGAGGCTTCTAAGTTTATTAGAAGATGAACTCTTCTGGTGTGAGCCATGTCCCTCACAAAATAACAACTTACTAACTCATGCAGTGAGACAAATTGTACTGGAGTTAACTGTGGAGAGTATACTTATCCAGATCATGTTCAATATATAACCTTCTGAGGGTTAGAGACCAGTGAAGCCAACCCCGACCCCCACTATGTAATGACTTACACCATAAGAGAGAAGAGACCATTGAAATGCTTCAACAGTGAGGTCAGTCTTGCATTCACAATGGGGGCAGCTATAACAGACTGGGGAAAGACAACAAGAATCAAGTGGGGTGACAGGCATAGGGACTGTGTGGGCTTGTAGACCCGACCTAAACTAGTGTGCTCACATTGCAGCCAAAGAAGGGCTTGGCTTTGGGGAGATATCTAGACAGCTCTCTCAGTCCCTACAGGTCCTGAGAGTTATTCATAGTCTGTGACCTTCTGGTCACTGTTCACTAGACTTAGTCTGCACTCTGTCCCTTGAAGACTTCTCAACCCAACTAGATGTCTCCCTCCAGCCCAGGCTGACCTGTAAATCACTACATAGTTTCAGGCTGCCGTTTAACTCACATCAATCCTCCCTACCTCTGCTTCCTGAGTGCTGGGATTAAAGGTGTGTGCCACCACGCTCAGCAGTTCTTTCTTTTATTCATCCACAGTTGCCATATCGAAAAGTCAAAAGTGGCCTTAAAAATCTAAGTATCATTGTAAGTTTATTGTAAGTTTGAGCAAACTCATTTGGCTACAAAGTCAGACCTAGATATGCTATAATAAAATAGTTATTAAAATATATTATCACAGATGTATTAATATTTTTGGTTACAAAGTGCTAGGAGGGACATTTCAGGGTTATCACCCCAAAACCCAGAAAAGACTTGCCCTGGAGGGCTAGTCACAACTGTGGTCCTGTATCTATGCTTTCCTCATGGATTTCATGAAGCATTATGGAATCGGCATTTTTAACATGCAGTGACTCATTTCAGTCCCTCAGCTGTTTTAACCAATCCAAATGTACTATAAAAACCCCATTCTTTGTACTTTTAATGCTCCATAAGGAACTCCAATAAGACAGCAGCTGCTCCATTGAAAATGCTCAGAAATATCATTGCCAATTAACAAAATTTATATATGTGATCTCAAAGACCTATTTAACCTTTGTGCTGATATTTCAAAGCAACAGTTTATTCAATTAAAAGGAAACATTTAAAAACAGATAATATTTTTTGCGGTATCTTAGCAACAGGTGATTGAACCCATGCCTAGAACTAAGACTTGAGATTTTGCCAGAAGGGCCACATACTAGCGATATCTTCCTTTTCACAAATGGAATAAATCTAATATTGTTTTGGACAAGTTGTGCTGGATTACATCATAACATGAAATCCTGACAACAGACCACAGTGAGCGGACAGGCATGGAGTGAAGTCTCATAGATCCTTCCAGTTTGAGAGAAAGAAAGCAATTACTGTGAGCTCCTCTGTGCCTCAGCGTCGGTTCAGATGCCTAGGAGAGTTCATTCACACAGAACTGGACTAACCACAACTCCACCATCTACTGGAAAACTCTGAGACAGAGAGCTCTATCTCTACTCCCCATCACCTACCCCAAACTGGGAGTTCACATAGAATGGAAATCCATCATTGCTAAATCATTTGAAAATTCTGCATAGATCTGGTTGTAGAAGACTATGTCTCTGAAATGTTATAAGCAATATTTATATGAGTTCATAGGATTACAAAATGAAGTAAGCTTAGGTTGGAATCCCAAAATGCTCCACTCTGCCCTGGTTATAAAGGGAATAGTGAACCATGGGATGCATTGGCCAGCTTCAGTGAGGTAATGTGACTGAAGTGACGCTTTGTGGGGTCCTACGTCCATGTTACACAGTATAATGTGTGTGTACATAGGAACAAAGTGCAGAGTTAGGGTGTCAGAGTATAAAGTCAGGTTTACTTTCTTCAAGGCTGAAAAGTCTTTTGTTAAAGCAATTCTGTCCCTGAGTATTTACATGAAGATTTGTGGACACGGTTGCAAACCACTGAAGAAAACTTCCTTTTAAAAATTATAATTAAAACAATAATATATACTTTCAAGAACATCTTCAATCATCTTTGATCCAAGCAACATTGTTAAAAAGTCCCAAGTATATGAAACAACCTCAAATATTCCTTGGAGAACGAGAGTGTATCCATGGAATCTCTGCATAGGCATGGTAACGTATTCATGCCGAGCACATTGAAGTAATTATTACCATAGTTGTTGATAGTAATTATAATCTCTTATGATGCAACTACCAGCATCATCCTTGACTCAATTTAGCTAAAGCCAACAGAGACCACACACTGACGCAGTGAACAGTTTAAAACCTTTCTTAGATCTGTTCCAAAATCTCCCTGATCAGAGGGAATCCAGGCCTTTTATTTTTAGTCAGTTACCCACTGAATATCTCCTATTTTCAGACTTCTAATTATTGCCAGGCATTGTGATGCAAAAAGGAGTAGAATGTGGTCTCTGCTCTCCAAAGATATGTAACCCAGGAAAACTGCACGTAAGTAGGTAATTATGAAATTGCATGGAAAGTGAAATAGATACATGCATGATCCTATGGAAAAACAAAAGAGCTCATTCTAATCTGAGAAAGTGAGAATGGTGTCTTATCCAGATTCCTCAGACAGAACCTAGGTCAAAAACAACCAACGAAAACCAGGGCAATGGTAAGCTAGACGTCAGAGGACAGATGACCATAAGAAGAAAATTAGTTGCCCATTTGGTCAGAGTTTCACATCTAATGAGTGGCTAAACTTTCTCACACATCATCTCTGATGAAAATATAAACTACCTGTTCTCAGATTAATTCTTGGGATCAGGGAAGAAAGACCATGCCCCTGGGCATCTCCTAGTGTCTGCCTCTGTGCCTCATGCCTTCCCTAGGCTGGAGTCCTGGGGTCCAGTCTGCCTCTGTCTGTTAGAGGGCACAGAGTGTGCAGGTAGTGTGGTTCAGATGGGCTTCACAGCAACTGTGGTCACCAGTGTGGAAACAGTTTAAGCTCTTGCTAGGAATTTTAGTCTGGAAAGTCAAATGGCCAAGACCAGGAGTGAAGGCCAGACACACAAGCATGTATCTGAGATGAGGTTGCCTTGAGTCTAAAGAGGGAAAAAAAAGCCTGTTAGAAGACATCATGTAATTCTGCCATTAATATGATGAGAGTGAGAGAGAGAGAGAGAGAGAGAGAGAGAGAGAGAGAGAGAGAGAGAAGAAAGCTTCATGCCTTACCTAAGGACTGAAGGAGAAAAGGACTTGAGTCCCAAGCACTGGAAGAAGTCTTAAGGATATAAGAAGGAAGAAAGTTTATATTTGGAGATAATAGATACTCCACTCCAGGGACACCAGATAGGTGAGAAAAGACAGGAATGAGCAGAACAATCCAGATGTTTCCAGAGTGTGAGCCTTTCTTCCTGGGGGCAGAGATCTCTGTTTCCTCTCACCTACCCATTCTCATACCTGCACACATCCCTCCAATGTCTGCTCAGCTTTGCCCAGCAGGTGCCCTTGGAAGTGTGAGGAGGGCAGAGTGAACAGTTATCCTCACACCACACAGTGACAGACCAACAGACAAGACAAAGCCTTGTGGCCATGCTCCAGCACACAAGGACCACCATGGGGACGCAGAGGAAGTAATTGATCATTTTCTTATGAAATGACAAAATGCTCCTCACATCAGAAAGGAGGCACTGTGTCATTTTGGCCTTGGGGAGAAAAAAGTTCAAGGTCTGCAGACAATAACAACAACAAAAAGTTGAGAAGGGATCCCATCACTGAAACAGTGTATGAAGCAGCATATCGAGAGACCACACTGTGGGAATTTACTGAGGGATCGGGGTGACAGGAGCCATGATACCCCAAATAAGAGAGGGGGTCAGTGGCAGGGTGGCCATCATCCAGAGCCATCAACCCATCTCCCCACAAATCGATACGCTTCTACACCTGCCAATCAGACACCACTCCCAAAGCACTCCATTCAAAAGAAGGGACAGATACTCTGCTCTTGGAAAGCCATTCTCCATGAACCCACACTCAGACAGCCATCTGTTGGAAAACTCTTTCCCACCCCGGCTCACCTTGGGGTCAGCCCACCAGAAATGTGCTTAGAGTCACAGCACAGCCGGCGGCAGATAACACTTCCCTTCGCCTTTGATCTGCGGGCATGGTGATTGTCAGACTGTACATTTCTGCAAGTGATGAAAACACTAACAATACCCTGGCCCCAAACCTTAACCCTGAACCACGAGGTTGATAATACTCTCCAGAGCAAGCCAGGGCAGTCTGGAGACCGAAGCCTCCCCTATTGTTTGCAGCAAACCTTACAGGCAGCCTATCTAGGGTTTGGCATGACCAGCCACACGGGCAACACTGGAGATTCGTTCCTATGCAGACAGATGCCGCATCAAATACAGGTTGTGCTAAACACAGGGTCTGAAAAGCTTGACAATGTTTGCTATGAAACCCAGGCTGCCTGGCCCACCCCAAACACCAGACAATGTGCCTCTATGGAGGAAGGAAACTTGGAAAGATGTCTCCAGGCTTTGGCACAGCACAAGCTTTCTGGGCCTTGGTGACATATAGGTGCTTTGTAATACAGCACATTTGCTATGCTGTTTAAAAATGTGGATGCTGTGTATGGAAAGCTAATATCTGGAACAATATGGTAATCCTATATGCTTTGCAATGAAAAACACGAGCAGCGGCTACTCGCTGCCAGAGTTCTGCCATTCTTGCTTAATTCTGTCTTTTAGTTATGTGATATGTTTGAAGACATACTTGGTTAAAACTGCACGAAGAAAATGAGCTGCAAGCAATATCCTCTCCGCCTTGAGAACCAGGAGGCCTAGTTACAATTAGAACTCAAAGACACAATAGGAGAGAAGTTCTGGCCCACTCGCAGAGGCATCCTCTGGCTGCTGGACATGGATTCTCGGCTTGCATTAACCTGTCATGTTGCCTCTGAAAGAAGCTATGTGTGGGGAGAAATGGGCTGAGATGCAAGTAGAAAACAGAACTGATTTTTCGCAGATATTCTGAAAAGTGTCTCAGGAGGGAGAGAGACAAAACTCTTTGGTATATTTGAAGAATATAGTTCCTTGGGTCACCATTTTGGAAAATAACTTTCAGTTGGGATGGAAAGTAGAATCAGAAATGAAGGTGGTGGGGGAGTTGCAGAGGTGGCTGGTGGATCTGAAGTCAAGCAGAGGCCTCACAGAGCTCTGTGGATACAGCTTGCTCTGGTCACATGCCTCCTGGTGGATGGGAGGTAAGCCACGGGCTCCCTCATCTGCTGCTGGAATGGAGATCCTGGGTTTCTTCTGGCTTTCTGATGCCCGAAGAGGCAGTGTGGGCCCTGGAAAGATCCAAGATCATCATCTTTGCAAACACTGGTTTTACACTTTGCACTTGTATGTATATTGGGGCAAACTATCAACCCCGATTTTTACCTTTTGTGTTTATGTGCATAAGTGTAATAATAGTCTTGAGCTTATAGTAGATAATATAAAAATATCATGGTGTCAAAGATACATTGGGTCACATCAAGGCACACATAAGCCCATAAAGAAGTAACTGTGAAGCAATGGCAAAGGGACCAGATAGGGTGACCAAGTATGCCATAATGAAACCCATTCCTTTATGTTACCTTAAAAATTAAACTGTGACACACACCTTTAATTCCAGAGCTCGGGAAGCTGAGGTAGGAGGATCACTATGAGTTCAAGGCCAGACTGAGAATACATAGTAAATTCTGGGTCAGCCTGGACTAGAGCAAGACCCTACCTTGAAAAACCAACAAAATAAAAATAAAAAATAAAATTATAAAATAGAAAAAAGTAACCCTCCAAAATAATGCAAGACAAAATTATACCATGAGCCTAAACTCCAGCTCTGTTTCTGCCACTCCTAAAACCAGATTCCTGGCCAGCTGCTCTCATCATGTCTACTTGGGTCACCCTTTACCCCAAGTGGTCACACCAGAATCAGGTGAGTGAGTTTTTCTTCAGGTCTTACCTCCTTCCCGCAGGATTCTTTGCTGGTCTTCTGGTACAGAAAGCACTTTGGATCTCCTCCATGTGCCTCACATCACGAGTTGTGTTGTAATTTCATGTGATTTCATATAACCACGGCTCTTTTCCCTGGTAGTGTGTGTGTCCTTGAGATTCTTGTCTGATTCATGTCTATGTCCCACCCCCGTGGATAATGGAGAGTGATACACAGTGAGCAACTCAAATATATCAGAGAAATGAATGGATATATATCAAATGGAATAGTATCAGAGGAATAATCTTTTCCTCCATCTCTCAGCTAGAACTCAAATGTTTTTCAATCACGAAGAGGCCTCTTCATGCTGGTTGCTACCATGAAAATACAGAAGAAAGCCCCGTTAAACCATATTCCAATGAAATGACACTTTTTGAACTTCACTACTCTGTCTACTCTACAGAGTCACCTAGTCACAGAAACCATGGTTAGACAGACAGGATCCTCTTACCTTGAGACTACGCAAGTTGAAAATTTTCAGCAACTAGAACTTACAGTGGACCCAGGTATATTACTCCTTTCTCTTAATACTTACAGCATCGGGTGTTTACAAATTCCATGAGCTGCGTCTTTCTTAGGACAAAGTAGAATTTGAAAACTGCTTTTGTCAACCGGCCTACATTCTCACAGAAGAGAACATCAACACTTAATATCTATTGCAAAACACTATAAAGCACATGCCCAAATGATGACTTTGGTAGGAGCCTGCACTGGTCCATAGAAGAAAGGTCTTCTCCTTGTCTCTTATTTTAGGAAGTCTGGGTAGGAAACTAGGCTGTCTCATTTCCTTGTTCACAAAACTCTAAATATTTATTCTACTTCTGATGGTTACTCTCATCAGGTGGAAGTAGAAGACAAAGGTAGGAATGCACATGTCTACTTTGAAGGTGTCAAAGGAGTCCATAAGAACAGAGGGTATGTAGACTGGTCATTTCAATTACAGAAAGCATTTTCACCTTGTTGGGCAAATAAACTTGTGGAGATGGAGGATCCCACTGACATTCAATCATTCATATCTATCTGCTAAACAATTTGATTTACCTACTGGCTAAGCAGGGAGCTTCTATATCAGTCTAACTGGCTTCTATGACTGTGAAATTCTGCAGAATTCCCCCACCTGACACACAGTGCATCTCTTTATTTTTGGGACTTGAGATAATTCCTTAGGCAAATTGTGTCTAATAATAAATTTATCACCGGACTTCAAGAAAAAAGTTATCTCCCCATAATTGGCATTGATGGGCAACTCCTGAGATGCCTGAATAGGCAGACTCTTAGGCTCCAAACTTCTCTCTCCACATGTGGGCTGGTTTCTAAAGAAGTAACTCCCTGAGGTCAATATAATTTCCCAACTCACTGACTAAGAATGTCCCTGTTTCTCCCAAAGAATGCAAGGCAGAGAGGACAGGACTGTGCCCTGGCTAAAAGTCTCGTCATGTAGGAACAGATAGCATTCCTACACCATGGTTGTCCTCATGGTCATGTACAGAATCATGGTCTGAGCACGCCAACTTCTCACCAACTAGGAGAATAGCTAGGCCTACTCTCTTAACTAGACCTCAGTGTAGTTGTGAAATGTGATCAATTCTAAACCAGTGAAAATAACATTTTTGGTAGGGCATATCTATAAAAAAATAAGTTAAGGGCTGGAGAGATGGCTCAGCGGTTAAGGCACTTGCCTCCAGTGACTAAGGCCCTGGGTTCAATTCTCCAGGACCCACATAAGCCAGACCCACAAGGTGGTGGCCCTGGCTTTCTCTCTCTCTCTCTCACTCTCTCTCTCTCCCACTGTATCTCTCTGCTTGAAAATGAATAAATAAAAATTAAAAAAAAAATAAGTTAAGTGGAATACAGATGAGGGTTCTTCTCTAACAATGAGTGCCCAATAATATACTATGAGAGTAAAAAAATAACCATACTGGAGTTAGTGTAAGCTTATTAAAAATAATAACAGCAACTCTGGGCCTAGTTCAATAATATATGCCTAATTTTTCAGAAATGCTAAAATCATAATTAAAATCATAGGACATGAAATTTTTGATAGTGACAGAGATTGTATTCTAAGAATGGGCCTAACAGACACATAATTAAGGCTGGTCTCAGAGTCCATTTACAAAGACTGAATAACAAATGAACAATTTCAGCTCTATGTACAATGTTTTTGATAGAATTAGTTAAATTTATTATTTTTCATTCAAAATTTTAATTACTTAAATTTTTCTAGGCTTACTGCATTGTCTTTAAAAATAAGTCTTGATTTCTCTCAGTTAAATAAATAAATTCTGCTAAAGTTTAAACTATCATCCATCTTAGCCAAAGGGTAATCTATTATATTAGCAGTCACTGACTGATTAGTTATTTATTCTCTTAAATGGTAACCAAAGTAGATGAATATTCTGATAAGCTTGTCACTAATTCCTGAACTGTGCCTGACTTTCTTTCATCACATACTATGTGAGACATAAATTCCATTATAATTATAATTAGCACTAATACCTTCCAAATTATATTTAATGGGGAGCTTATTATTTTTACTATAGTTTCTCTCCTAAAAGTTTTGAGTGGATTTCAATGAAAAAAAAAGAACAGAGTTGAATTAATGTTGAGAAAAGAACAGTAGGTAAAGAAATAACGCATGAGGGAAAATGAAGTAATATATTTTGCTTCTTTTACTAAATAGGTTACATTTTTTTAAAAAAATTCAAGTTCCGATTGTGGGGGAAGCAAGGAAGGGAGTGAAGGGAGAAAGAAAAGGCAGATAAGATTTTATGTCAGCCAAGAACTTCACGTATTCTAAACACTTTGCAAGAACACTTTAAAAATTCTTTGTAATTCTCCTAGTATCCCTAAAAGTAGATGTCTTTCTTCCCTATCTTACAGAGTAGCAAAATGCATCTCTTGTGGGTTAAATTCCTTTGACAATGTTGCACCACACAGGATTTTTAGAAAGCCAAAATGGACCCTAGATGTATCTAGTCCAAACTCTCCACTCCTAGCAGCACTGTGCCTCCTCTCCATGGTGACAGCTTCTGGCAGTGGCTCCCAGGTCCCCAAGTACAGATGGTAAAGACCACACTGAGGTTAGAGTAGAGGCGAGTGATAGAAACCCAAATTACTCTGAGATCCTTGAGTCCTCTGTATTTCTATTTTTGTGATCTGGTTTATTCTGTGTATTTCTTCTCTGATAGTTCCAAAATATAAACCAGTATAGAAGAAATAGGAGGGACAATTAGAGACAATAGCTTAATTAGCACCTCACAGCAAGATTATAGTGCTTTCTGTTATGAAATTACCATATTATAAAATTGCCATGCTATGATGTGACAGTACAATTTAGCATTGCAAGACTTAGATTTTAAACTGGGCATGGTGATACACACCTTTAATCCCAGCACTTGTGAGGCAGACGTAGAAGGATCACGTTGAGTTCAAGGCCACCCTGAGACTACAAAGTGAATTCCAGGTCAGCCTGGGCTAGAGTGAGACCCTACCTCAAACAAGCAACCAAACAAACAAAGACTTTAAACTCAAAACACTTTCTTAATCAAAGCCACAATCATCATGTATTGATAGGAAGACTGAATTCATTCAATTGTTCTCAGCTTGGAAACTTGTTAGAACTATCAGTTCCAGAAGTCCTCACAAAGTTCTTAAAAACTAATGTCCAACCCCTTTCTATTGGGCTTTGTAAATCATTTTAGTAGGCTGAACTTTAACTCCTATAACATGTCAAGTAGAGACCTCTTCAATATCCTATGGAACAATAGAGAAGAGAAAAGCAAGTAGGCTGAAAGCCAGGCATGGTAGGAACAGAGTCAGGGATAATCCCAGGGACCGTGTGGACACAGAAGAAGGGGACTTGACTCAGAAGGTGACCAATTCAACTCAAGACAATGATAGGGAGAGGACAGGAATGACTCAGGTGATAACAGAAAGCTCCTTGGGAAAGAGGACTTTTTAAATCTACGCATGTAGTCTCATGAGGAAAGTATTATTTTTCTCTGAAGATCAAACCAAAATATTCATGTTCAGACAGCCACTGGAATTTGAAGACATCATCTTATGATTTGCAAACTCCTCCTTTTTTGAATCTGTGTTTCTCTAGTATTCTGTTAAGAAACAACTTGGTCCTCTCCCTGCTCCTCCTCCTGACCTCCAAGGAATACAGTCTAATCCTTGCAGATCTGGGAGTGGTGGATGTTACTTCAGTAGTCAGTGAGGCAGCAGTGGCAGAAAGCTGAGGCCTAGGCGGTCACCAGCGAGCCTATTAAATGTATCAGATGTCATCAGTACCTCCTTTATCCTTCTCACTTTGGACCTCACAGGCTGATAAGAGGGGGAAAGCGTTATAACCCAGAAGTAAAACTGTTGCATGATTATAACCCTGACAGCCTTCCTCTAATGAGCTTCCCTGCAGATAGGGAGAGGGGAAGAGGGCTTTGATCTTCTGTAGCAGGAGGCTGAAAGGACCACTGTTTGGAGCAGAGCCCTCTGATGGGGTCCGGTCTTCTGGTAATCAAAGCCACAAGCTACCATCTGAGTCATTTGTGAACCACAGATAAGATTAGCTGCTCACTTGACAGAAGAGCCACCACCATCCTCGCAGGCTAATTGCATCTGAAATATGACCAGGGATGTGTCAGCTCCTTGAGACGAGCGTTTCCTTCATCCTCTGTTTAAAGCTGGAACAAGGTTTTTGTTTGGAAACCTGCGTAAAACATAACACATGCATCGTTTTTCTCCTTTGACATTAGAAAAGAAGACAATGCAGGACCCTTGGAATCAGACACCAGGCTGCATTTTTTGTTTTCACAAAGATCCTGCCTTGTAGTGTCAGAGAATAGGCACTTTTTGAGTGGACTACTGCAGACCCAGGAATAATTACAATATGGAATGACTTCATACTTTGAGCTATAACAGGCTTTGGAAAATCGTGTTCAGAAAGACCTGCTTTGAAATTCTAGAATGTTGTGTGCTGTGAGGATGATTGGTCATTTGGAACGTAAAGGAATTTTTAAGGGTTGCATTTTTACCCCCAAATCTGGTTTAAGTGACATCTTTACTTTCTTAGAATTTATTTCCACATTAGAAGAATTCGAGCACAAAATGAATCATGGTCAGGTGACTTGGACGACAATTACCCTTTAGAAGTAAAAAAATCTCATTATTCCTCAAACCCCACAACCGATGAGGTTGGTTCTTTGCTACTTAAGTGATGGTTCCTTCTTCATCCTCCAGACAAGAGGTGGGGGAGAGTTAGGAAACTGAGTAAGTCATCCTTTGGGAATACCTACATATGTGATTGTCAGCCATTTACGTAGATGTCCTCTTTTGTGACAGAGAGAACCCGCATCGACCACTCCCACCTCAGCCTTTTCAGCACAGGTCTCTATTTCCAGCCTCATCCACTATAGCTCTTAAATTACTAGGTTGTCCCAGTGCCCAGGCAGCTAGTAAAAGCTGCCTGAAAATGGCAAGAAATGCTGAGAGGTACCTTATTACAGCTCCCAAAATACACAGACCCAGAATAGCCCTGCACAGTTGAGGTAAGAAAGAAGAATGAGAGCAAGAACATTGATACCTTGCAAAGCTTAAAGGAAATATTTCCAACACTCCTCACTAACTAAGCGGTGACAAACCTTGAAGAATCCACCTTCACTGATTTTTCCTGCTTCCCAAGGTGGTCTGCCAGTCTACCCTGCCAACCTCTGGCTTTAGAGCAGTGAAGATGGTGACCAGAGTGACAGAAGTCCCAGTAAGATCTTCTCTTCCCTGGTTCAGTGATAGATGAGGGACCTTCACTGTATCTTCAAACCACACCAAGTGATGTGCAAATCATTTTTATATCATAGAATACTTAAACCTCTCCAAGAACCTTGGGCTTGTAATTATCATTTATGCTTTAAAGATGAGGAACAAAGGGTAGAGAGTCAAATTTCCCTAGGAACACAGATAGCAAATGGCTGAGCCAGTATTAGAAACCAAGTTTGTTTGATGACAGAATCCTCATTTCAAATATAATGCAATAGATCATTTGGACCGTTGTTCCAAATTCTTTTGATTTATTTTCCTTTTCAAAAAATACTTGGTTAATCCATATCAATGTCCTTGCCCCACCATAAAAAACACCTGTTTTACAAACTGTCAGTTTATTTGAGCTCAGTAAGAACACAACTAGGGGACTGTGCAACAGAGATGTTTAGGTACTTTTCTCTGATTCCATAGTCACTTGGGGGAACCCAGGACTTTTAATTTCCCGTCTCAGTCCATTCTTGCTCTGCATTCCCTCCAAACCAATTCTGGATCTACATTACACCTGGTACTTATCAGGAAGAGGCCAACACAGGGCACAGGGGAAGCCATCTGATATGCAGAAAGATGATTCAAGCTATAGAGACCAAGGAACACTTTCTGATCATGAAAGATTATAGTAGGAAAGACCATGTGTTAAATATTGATCTATTGATTCATTGTAAATGCAGACTGTTTGGCAGCTGAAATGAGTCAGAATAGACCAATTGTTAAAGTATCGTTGTTAAATGTTAAAGTCCATCCAGCCTCTCCTGTGGCCCATGGACTGGAAAGTCCCAGGATCAGCTGGGGACTTCTCGGCCCCCAACATAGTTAGAAGGAAGAAGAGAAAGTAGATAGTGACCTGGCAACGATGCTAGTGACCAGACTACACAATAGCCAGGTATTCAGCAGTTTGAAAGGGTTTTTGAAATTGTTTCCTCCCAGTGCTCAGCCTCCCTTGTCAACCCCCACCTTAGAAACACTAACACAATCTGCTTCTGGAAAGTTCCTGCTTTGCTTGCCTGCCTCCTTTGCCTTGGTAAAGAATAGATAAGGAAACTACAAATTGGGTTTGAGGCCACAGTCCTCTGAGAGCTACCTTGGCCGTGGACTGATCTGGGGTTCGAGAATAAATCTCCTCTCTTCTACTCACAGTGATACAATTCTATACACTTTCAAAGGTCATTGATAGATAGCGACAGGTCTCATTATTAGACCTAATTGTTCACTCCACATAGTAAACCCTGAGGCTTTAGAACCATAGTGCTTTGCCATACTCACTTGGCAAAAGGTAAGAACCCCTGTAGACCTGCCCTCCTCTATAGTTTTGTGAGAAAAAGGATTTGCTTGCCAAGGCTGGGCAACATTGGCACTATTGAAATGGCTTCCTTAATTCTGCCCAATTTAGGCACCTGTGGTCATCCCAGATAACCCAGCTAAGGTTGGTAGATCTCACCTCATCTTTCTACATTCTTGCTTCACCTTCCAGCTTGGGGTCTTATCTGAGGGAAGCATCTATAACCATGTAGCATTTTGATTCTCTAAAGTACACTTCAATTCACCAACTGTTTTCCTGTGTTGTGAGCTCCAGGAGGAGGGGGGATTGATGTCTAGGAGACATTCTGGAGGTCAGTCATCTCTAGCATTCCAAACTGGAAACCTCTCTCCAATGCTGCCTAGAAAGTCCACAGGTCTGGGCTCAAACTTGGCTTGGCCAGCCGTTTCACTCTGTGCAAAAATCATTCTTTTTTGTATTTCCTGGATCTCATGTCTTAACTCCTAAAAAATAGGTATAGCTTCACCCTTTACTTTTTTGTTATTTACTTCTTAACTAGCATAAGAAGTCTATGGCACCCACATGCTAGTCCACATAATGCAACTTTTCACACTATCTCCGAAGAGTACTCTGAAATAGTCTAAACTCACTGTAAGTACTAAATGGATTAGCATAGAGCACATGATATTACTCTGGAAACATGTCAAGAAAGACAAGAAAGCACCAAGAAATTGTAATCAATTGATGATTAAGGAGACATGATATGCAATGAGGGGATCTAACTTGATTATGGAATAAGAAAAGAGCCATAAGTGAAAACATTGGTGTCTTAGCCTGTGGGAACTGATATGACTAAATACCACAGGCTGGGACATTTATTAATAACATAAATCTGCTGTCTATGGTTCTGTAAGCTGAAAACTCCAGAATCAAGGTACCAACAGCATCCAAATCTGGGGAGATCCTGTTTCTCTTAAAAGGTGCCCTTTTGTTGCCACACAACAGAGAAGGACACATAAGCTCCCAGAGGTTTCTTTTATAAGGATATTTATTTCATTCATGAAGACTCCACAGTCTCAGGAGCTTTCAAAATACCCACCTCTTAATACAATTGCACTGAGAATTTAGCTTCAAAATTTGAATGTTTGTGGAAACATGAATTCAGATCACTGTATTAGGTAGAGTGTTGGCACTCAAGAACAGTTATATATATATATATAT
>PVHP010018706.1:0-32727 GCA_004024765.1 Zapus hudsonius
ACGTGTTTTGTAAAGTTCTTCTAAGCCATTAAAGAGTCCTTAGTATTATTTATAGCTTGATGACTCCTGAGTTCAAAACTATACAGTATTGACAAGAATTTGTGGGGGAGTTCAGGGTTTCAAATGTGAAAGATGGTTGAGAAAGTTGAGAATAAATGATAAAACAAATTTGAAGAAAAGGTTTGAGAAAAACAGACCTGGGGCCGGGGAGTTTGCTCAGTGGTTAAAGCCTCTTGCTTGTAAAGCCTGTTGGCCCAGGTTCCATTCCCTAGCATCAATGTAAGGCTAGATCCAAAACAGTTTATGTGTGTCAGCCTCCACCACCCCCAACACAAACACACACACATGCACATGCACACGCACACGCACACACACACAATATTTTTCTTTAAGGAAAGAAAAACATCTTGTGCTCAAAAATAATTGTTGTATTCAAAGAAACATCTGTGTTTACTTTCTTAAATTAGCCCAACCTGGCAACAAACTTCATAAAGGACAAGTTCACATGCATGTGCACACCATGGTATCTTGGAAAGTCATCTAAGTCAAAAGACCTGTTGAAAATCGGCTTTCTAAAATCAGCAATATTAATGGTACAAGGAGAACTTGAATCTACAAGAGAGAGAGAATGCCAAGCTGGAAGTGAGGGTCTTGCTGATAAGTGGCCCCACAAGGCCAGGTCAGAAAGCAAAGGTCCAATCAGAATGCAGAGAGGTCATGGAGTGCTCTCCAAGAAGCGAGACTTCTGAAATGTCACTGTGTTCTTCCTAACACTTCTAAGAAGAAAAACATAAACAAATCAAAAGGGCAGAGGGCAGCCTAGAGAAAGCATTGTTTGAAAAATAATAATCTCATCTGCCCAGAATGAAGGTATTTCCAAAAGTGTTAAGAAAGTGAATACAGAAGATAGGTGGAAGAGAGTTACATGAAACTACCTACTTTCTTCCAAAGGCCTTAAAAGGGATATAGATTAACAGCAATACCTTTCCTTCCTTTTTGTAAAATAAAAATGTGCAGTTGTAGTATTTATGTTTTTAAGTAAATTAAAATTATTTTCTTATTCTAGAATGTTTAAACTTCTAAATAATAATCATTCAATCAACCGAAAAAATCAACTATATAGCCTTGATCAACTGGACTGTACCATGAGGCACAGGACAGGGCTGGGCAGGGGGCAGGGTGGGGGGTGGCAGAGCTGGGACAATGGATAAAGATCTTCGAGGTGAGGGGACAGTTCAAGCTCCACATATTTATGCCTGGAGATGATACTGAACATTTAAATAAGCAAGGCCACAATAACCTTTAGAGAAAGAGATGGTTAACTAGTAGAGCAAAAAGAGAACAGACCCTGGGTTTTAGGTTGTATCATTTGTCTAAAGAGGTTTATAAGAAAAGTGGTAGGTAAGTGTTGTAGTCAGCATTCCAGTTGCTGCGCAGAAAGAACCCAAACAAAAGCGGCTTGTGGAGGAATGGGTTTATTTGGCTTATGGACTCTAAGGGAGACTCCATCCTGGCAGGGAAAATAAAGGCATGAGCAGAGGGGTGGACATCACCTCCACCACAGCACTGCAAACAGCAGCAGGAAGGTGTGCCAAACACTGGCAAGGGGGAGCTGGCTTATAACCCCCATAAGCCCACCTCCAACAACACAGGTCCATCGAGGCTGTAAAATCCAAACTGCCATCAGCTGAGGAGCTATCAATCAGAACACATTCATTTGTTTGTGGGGGACACCTGAATCAAACCATGACAGTAAGCAAATTGGCAAAAATAAATAAATAAAAATCTGGGATTTGGTTAGGTGGAGCTACAGAAGAAGGTATACAAAATGAAGCTATACTCAAAACTGTAAGTATGTTCTAGGAAAGCTAACTAGACCTGAGGGGTTCTCAGGAAATGTGTGAGCGGAGAGAAACACATCCATGCTGACCATCTATGCCCACAACTGTCTGGGATGTTTAAACTGGGTATTAACAACTCTGGGGTAGGTGATTCATTCAAGAACCTCATTTCATACTTCTCAATGCTATTTTTATGATCCGTTGCTAAAGAAGTAAAACATTGAGTGGAGAACATTTATATCCTCAAGAGAATCCTGATATAGGACACCTGGGATCTATCAATACCATGGTCTGAAATCTCTTTATAGCAAATTCGGCATGCTGTCTTTGCATTTCTACTGTATTTGTTATCCACATGCCTTAGTAGGACTACATTTTTGTTATTCAAAGTAAAAAGCACCGAGTTAAAACAAAACTGCAATTGTGTTCCTACCCAAAGAAACAACAATGAAATAAAAAAATCACAATAGAATAATAGAGCATATAATGGTATTTTAATGAAAAGAATAACAAAACCAGTTATATAGCGGAGACACAAATTTACAAATAATATATGGTAAACAAAATAATTTTAAATTCTCAATAACTGTTGCAGTTACCTTCTACTGTTCCAATGCAGAAGAGCTGGCCTGATCTCAATGGTGGGAATCTCTCAAACATTTGTGGCTGAATGGGTACTGTCTCTAGCTGGAAACTTCCATTTCTTTCTGTGCCATATCCATCTGTTCACACCAGTTCATTTCTTCCTAATTCAACCCTGCTCAAGTTCTCTAGCCATGGGAAGAATGCAGTAAGTCTCTCACACAAACTGCTTTTGACCCAGTCTGGACAAAATCCTTTCTCTCCCTCATAAACCAAGTCTATCCAGTTGCATAGTTCTTTCTGCATTTTGTTCTTTTAACTCTGACCAGAATGGTCCTTTAAGCTCTGCCTTCAGCCCTTCAAGATGTTTCTTAAACCAAAGATTCAAATCCTTCCATATTCCTTCCACAAGTCAGTTCAAAAAGGATAAAGGTCACATAGTCAGGTTTTGTACAGTAACACCCCCATTCCTCTGGTACCAATTTTCTGTTGTAGTTATCTTTTTGTTGCTGAGACAAAGAACCCAACCAAAAGCAGTTGGTGAGAATATTTTTTTTTTTAATTTTGACTTACAATATCAAGAGGAAACTTCATGATGACAGGAGACAGTATGGCATGAGTGTGACATCACAAAATCACCTTTGCCACACCAGGTGAAAAACAGCAGTGGGAAAGTGAGGCAACTAACCCTGGAAAGCTAGGGGATAATAAATTTTAGGGCCCAGCCCCAGTAGCAAATCTCTTCCAGCAAGGCTACATCTCCCAAATTACCATTAGCTGGGGATCAAGCATTCAGAATACATGAGTTTATGGTGGGGGGCACCTAGTTCAAACCACCACAATAGGTAGGACATCTGTACCATGCTGCTCTTTGAATTAAGAAACAACAAAGTTGGGTATTGTGGCACATGCCTTTAATCCCAACACTCAGGAGTTCATAGGCAGCCTGTGCTACAGAGTGAATTCTAGGTCCACTTGGGTGCCAGTGTGAGCCTACATCTATCTATCTATCTATCTATCTATCTATCTATCTATCTATCTATCTATCTATCATCTGTCTGTCTGTCTGTCGGTCTGTCTGTCTATTTATACACATATAGATAGATATGTAACAAATAACATATGAAGTTCAATCTTTTGGCAAGGGGATCTGCTTGCTATGCAAACCTCTAAATGACAAGGTAATAGCCTGTTTCTCTTTAGTCATTATTGCTGCTCAGGCTCAGGGTTATGCTTCAGTCTGAAATTGGATGATAGTAAAGAGGACTAAGAAAGATAGTTTCTTTTGTCCAAGCTTTTATTTAATGGGAGAAGAGACTGGCAGGATGAGAGGAGACTCTGAAACATCTTTTAGACTTTGGAGTTGGGATAGAGGCACCAAAATAAATGGTTTACTGAGTTTGAGAGTTTATTATAAGGGGAGAAAGAGACATGGAACAGGAAGAGGAAGAGGAGGAGTGTACAAGGAAAGAGAGCAAGAGGGCCCAACAGAGTGAGGGAAGGGAAAAGGGAATGATGACATCTGAATGTTCTTTGGCCAGAAGGGAAAGGAGAGAAGAGGCCAGGGAGTCCTCTAAGGATCCATGGTTTTGAAGGCTAGCATGCATCTGAACATGGATAAGCTTTGGTAAGATGGCTATCCTCCCCCCAACACGTGAACATACTTATTCAATCAGGGGACAGAATAATTGTACTTGGGAAAGATGAAATTGATGCTAATGACTGTGGTCTGAGGAACCAGTACTCAAGGTGAAATCGCTTTTTGTTCCAACCTGAAAGAAATCTTCTAATTGTTCACGACCCAAGTCCAAAGAGTTCCTACCACTGGGGGTAACTACCAAATGCAACAAATCAACTATTAGGGGATATCTGAAAAGCTGACAGCAGACATTCAAGTCAAATATTCTTTCAGGAGGAATATCAACATAGGAACAACCTTCTTTCTGAGTAAAATATGAATCCTCTATATTTGTATTAAGAAAACCGTATTTAAAGCTCACTTTCACATAAATTAATTATAAATTAATCACATAAATTCAATGAATATATTTTGGCCTGTGAGGCCAAAATTAAAAATCTATGTCTTGTAACCAAGAATAAATTTTATTTGCATCAAGTTTTTAGAGCACAAAAGCTTTCCTCTCCCCAGTGCATGGAATCAGAGTCTAGAGCAAATAGAAGCTTTAGATTTATTAAGCCAAAGTAACATGCATTATTTTATTATATGCACTTCCCAAATGATTTACATGGGTTCATTCAGCTATGTTAAATAATGCATCACTTTAGCGACAAATGAAAAATTTCCCCTATTTTACATATAAAAGAAAATTTAAAATACTATTCTAACACAACAAAAATGAGAGGCTCATGTCAAAAGCAGTGAAGACTGTCCATTAAATAAGTTCTTTTTATCAATTTTCTATACAATCATGAGATATTTATTCAGTGCATTCAATTCATCCTTATTAAGATATTTCCTTTTTACCTATTAAATATGACCTCAATTGTTTTTTCTATGATACAGAAATAATACTCATCTGGGATCTGGGGATGTGCTCATGAAACTCCAGAAAAAACAATTTGATCTTTAAATATTATTTTGGGAATAAGATACTTTTAAAAATCAGGTATAGAGTCAGGAGAACAGGAATGTTTCTTTGTATTGTCTACAACCTGGAGAAGTTATGCCTATTTCTATGTACACACTGAGTGGAACAAGTTGATGCTCTCTGAAAGTTGGTCTTACAACTAACTTTCAAATGTCTCCCATGGGTACATGTGTTTGAACATTAGGTTTCTGGCTGATGGAGCTATTCTGGGAGGTTGTGGAACCTTTAGGAAATGGGACCCAAGTGGTAGACAGCAAGGTATAGGAGCAGGAATTGCTTTGTGGCCAACTCTGTTTCCTGACTGATGCTCAAAAAAGTGTGTACCTGATGTTCCTGCCGCCACAACCACAAGCAGCTCCCACTACCCTGGGCTTTGCCATGGCTTCTCACACTGGGCCTTATGACCTCAGTTGTTTGAGAAATATTGACTGATCCAGAACATTGGTCTGAAGGGGTGGTTGCTCTGAGAAACACGAACAAGTCATTCAAAGGCCTTGGGAATTGGAATTTGGGGGGTTCGAGGGGTATGTGGCAGATTTTGGAGTTGTGGGCAAGAGAAACCCTAGAATGTTATAAGCAGAGTTTAATGAGCCATTCTGGTGGAATGTGGAAGACCAAGGTGCCCAGAGAAACGTGCATAGGAAAGTTGTGTTCATGAATTTCCAAAGGAGAACCAGGACTCATGTGGGCATTAGATGGAGAGGCCACCATACTCCATTCTGGTCCAGGATCTGGCTGTCTCCTTCCCATGTTCTGAAAATTGGAGGCTGAATTCAAGAGAAATGGGCTAATTTCAAGACACTGTAGCATGCAGGGTTTCTCTCTGCACTTAGTCTCGCAGTGAGAAAGAAGAGAAGAGGAGGTAGGAAGGTACAAAGAGGAGAGTAAACAAATTCAAAGTACCACGGGATGCAGTGGTTAAATTGTTGAAGAGATTAGCACACCTCCAGTCTGTACTGAAACAGTAAAAGTGGTACCTTAACAAAAAGACCCCATCCATAAAGGCCCCAGGGAACTCTGCTCCCACAGGACCACCTAGGGAGATGCTTTTTCAGTTTCAGCAAGGCAGGCTCTCAGATGGACACCACTGCTCTAGTAGAAGGGGTTTGGACTACATCTTGAGCAGGGAGCAGGTCCATGTGGTACTAGTTTTGCAGGCATGTAAATGAGTGATGTGGTCATGGACTTTTGTGGAAAGGTTCCAGAAATCCATTAGGTCAGACAATGTAAAAGAGGTTACATATCAGGTCAGCAGAGGACATTACAAGAAGTTATGTAGGCACAGGCTGAATTGCAGAAGAAACCTTTAGGATGTTGGAGATTCCAGGGGCGTAGCTGAGGAATGACTCTGGCCCAAGCATATGCTTCAGGCAGCAAGGCCTAAGGGTTAGGGACCCCCAATTCTGTTGGAGCACATAGAGCACTTCACTCTGAGCTCCAGATACTGAACATAGAGCTGAAGGATTTCCCATTTGCCTGCCTGGGTTTTGGTCTTCCTTTGGTCCAATCTTTCTTTGCTACCTCCCATTCTTCCATGTGGAAATAGAAAGATTTACTCTGTGCTGTTATATGGTCAAAGAACTTAACTTTCTATTTGATTTCACAGGGATTTACAGTTAGGGGACTGTGTTGAGTCTCAGAAGAGTCTCTGGACTTTTGAACAGTTTGGGAACTATTAAGACTCTGGGAATGCTTGAAGTTATACTGAATGCATTTTGTACTATAAGATACTCACGAGTTTCTGTGTGTGTGTGTGTGTGTGTGTGTGTGTGTGTGTGTGTTGGAATGATAAAATGTTATTGTTTGAATATAAAATGACCCTGATAGGATCATGCATTTGAACATTGGGTCCCTAGCTTTTGACAGTCTTTTGGATATTGTGAAACCTTGTGGACATTGGGATTAGCTGGCTGGCATAGGACCACAGCATGTACTTTGAGGGTTATAGGCTGACTCTACTTCCCTACTAGCTTTTTGCTCCTTGACTGTTGCCACAATGTAACAAGCCTCCTTCTATTCCTGCTACCACAGTCACAAAGTCCTATCACTCTGGACTCTTCAGCAGCTCCCTGCCCTGATAGTGAGTTGGTGAGAAAGGTTGGTTGGTAAAATGGTCTCATTTACAGTTTCAACATATAAGGTCTTATGTGTCTGAGGCCTTAGGTTCTAAGGTTTAGGTGTGCAGTCTCTGAACTTGACATTATTTCCCTTTCCATTCATAATTCTAAAGATGAAATTCATCAGGAATCTCTTTAAAATTAACCATTTCCTTAACCTAATACATCTTAACATATAGTCTTTTTTTCCAGCAATAACCTGATGCATGCTAGTTGTATAAATATCATCCTATGACTTATGGACCACATCAACTGTAGTTGGTATGGCTCATTAGTAATCCAGTAAGCAGACTTTGTTGTGTGCAAGACAACACTTAAAGTTTAAAGATTGAATCTATGAAAATACAAACATTACTTTGTACAAAACAAATCTTCATATTAGAAAAAGCACTTAATTTTTTAAAAAATATTTATTTATTTAGACACAGAGAGAGAGGGAGAGATAGAGAGAGAGAGAGAGAGAGAGAGAGAGAGAGAGAGAGAGAGAGAGAGAGGAGGCTACAGAATGGGCACACCAGTACCTCTAGCCACTGCAAATGAACTCCAGACACATGTCCACCTTGTACATCTGGCTTATATGGGTACTGGGGAACCATATTGGGTTCCTTAGGCTTTGCAGGCAAGTACCTTAACCACTGAGCAATCTCTCCACTTAATTTTTTAACAAGGAGATTTCATCAGTTATAAAAAAACTCAGTAAGATAACTAAAATACATGGTGAAAATGATGGAAGAACAGACATCAAAGGCAGCCCGTTTCCCAAACTTATGAGCATAGTTCATATGTTGTTGCATCTGGTTTATATAATTAAATATTTACAACCTTCCTTGCTTTTTCATATTAAGAAGACTTCATGATTTTCTGTTCCTATAATACATCAATGATGAGAAAGTTTGTTGCCATTTTCAAAGAAAAGAAAAATGACGGCAGTTTGTGTGTGTGTGTGTGTGTGTGTGTGTGTGTGTGTGTGTGTGTGAGAGAGAGAGAGAGAGAGAGAGAGAGAGAGAGAGAGAGAGAGAGACTTTGATGTAAACCACCAGTGTGATCAAACTAGGTCTGATGGTATACCAGCCCATCTGAGAAATTACTCCAGGGCATGAAAATCTTGCTGAGAAGATTAATTCTATTTTGGGGCTCTAACCCTGAAGAACTTTCTGAGCTTATAAAACCTGATGATTCAACAATATCACAGAGGATGATTTAACAGTCTCATTCAACTTTTATCACATTTTAATCCATAATCCTACTTTGCGTTCACTAGAAATGTAACAATGTATGTGAAAGAATAAACAGGCCTGCATTTTTTCTTTGCTTTGGAAACAGGCTGCTTATTATCTTCCAAGGAGTCTTCCTCCATGTTCCCAGCCACTCATCTCCACCTTGACATTTCTCTCTCTGGGGAAGAGGTCCTTTTATAGTTCCCATCATACCAGATCAAGAGCTCTCTGCATCCAGGGCCACCCACTGAGCCTAGCTGATGACGAGGCCTGCTTGCTACTCATCAATGCATGATACCCAAGACTGCTTCAAACATGCTTGTTTAAAGCCTGTGTGAGAAGGGAACTATATCTTCACTTCACCCATTGTTAGGTTCGTGGCTGAGACACCTACCAGGCTGACAGATTGGCAAGAGAAAGACATACATATTCAGTTTACATAGAGGAGTAACACATAACCTTCTGCATATTTATGCTTGGTTTCGTGAGGAATGCATAGCATGAGGAATATGACTGGACAGAGAGCGCTGGGTTTAGTGATGATAAACAAGAGGCTACTAGGAAGCAAGGCCCATTATTCTAGATTTTTCTCTGTATCCCTACAGCTTTAGCAATGTTTGTTCCTTTCCTAGGGGTAGAGGAAGTCTTAGGAGCTGCTTCGGGGGAGAAGGAATGTCAGAGAAGGCTAGAGAACAATCTTTATAAAACTGCTATCTTCTCAAATGACAAGTTGCTATATTTTGGGGGTATTTTGTACCAAATCTCATCACCTGACTGGTAAATACCACCCCCATCCCCACACACCAGAGGTTCTGTTTCTGTAGGTCGGAGGTGGAGTGCTAAACATATCTGCTTTTTAAAATCATGCTTCTAGCCCTCATCACAACTGATGGATATGTTAGATGAGGAGGAGAAGGAGAAAGATGTGTATTTCTCAAGAGCTACAAATTCTGTTAAAATTTTGCATCAAATCATTGCATATTCATCTCTTTGCTAATTTTTTAAAAAATGAGCATTTATTTAAGGCTTAATGTTATCTGCCAGATAACCAATATGCATATGCAGATAGAAAGCCTCAGACTTCCAATCTCTTATAGACACATCATCTTCACCCTGCACAAGCCCATAGGGCCTGCACATTTATAAGCCATATATATATAATATATATATATATATATATATATATACAGACATATGTATGTATCTGTAAATATATGTATTTATAAGCCATGTATAACATATACATACATATGTATATAAATATATATGGCTTAGATAGATAGATAGATATAACTTATATAATTTAGAGGGGACATGTTCTAAGAAATGCATGGTAGGTGATTTTTTTTATCATTCCATAAATATGACAGAGTTTACTTAAATAAACTAAGATGACTATGATAACCCTGAAGAACATAATCTTAAGGGATGTCCATGACATATGTGGTCCACTGTTAATCTCAATGCCATTATGCAGCACATAACTGTACTTTTCATGCAACACTGGAACCATCTCTAAACATTTCTGTTAATGATGAATTCCTGAAAAAATATATAAAATGTTTTGAGAGTGGGTGTAAGAGAGGGTAAATAAAGAAAAAATATTTTACATAGTCATATAGACTCCTGGCATTTCCTTCTCAACATTTTCTGTGTCTTAATCCTTTATTTGTAGTATTTCATAAGAATTTTCTCACATTTAAAGTCGTGTTTAATATGTCTAATGTCTTACATAATAAACTACATCACAGAACAGTAAGCATTTATCCATTGCTGTATGATGTTTAGATGCTTTCTGATATATTCCTACTATATATTTGTAGATCTTTGATCTTATTTTTTTTCTAAATTTTATATAATTACATTAAAATTTCTAATAGTGTAATTGGGACCCAAAAGAATAAGAACATCATTTGGATTTTTAATGCATATAGTAAAATTTTGCCATAACATAAGTGGCATCCAAAAATTAATTACATATAATGTGAGGGATTTATGTAAGGTCAAATGAAATGATCAACCAGGGCTGCAGCCATCAGGAAGAAGCCCTGGTCTAGCTAACAGCATAACCCCATCCCTGTCCAGGCTATGGTTTGACCTTAGTACCTTATCCTTGATCATGCTGATTTGAATACTTTGCAGAGATGTTTTTAGGTACTACACTGAGTAGGACTTCCGGCATATTAGTGATGATGTCAAAGATCCATTCCTTCTATTAACCACCTTCCAGAAAGATCATTTAGAAGCCATACACGGTGGTTTGAATGTGAAATGTCCCTTACGATTAAGCCTTATATTCAACAAGCTATTTGAGCCTTTAGGGGGTGGAGTCTTTCTGGAGGAGGTGTGTCAATGGGGGCACACCTTGAGGTTTATTAGTCCAGCCACTCAGTGTTCACTAGCTAACTCGCTCTAGCTGCCCCTGCCCTGCTGCTGATATATGAAGCTGTGAGCTAGTTGCCTGCCCTGTGGTGTTTTCAACACCTTGATGAAATTTCCCCTCAAAATTATAAACCTGGAATAAATCATTTTCACCTATAAGTGACGTCTATTTGGGTATTTTAACCCAGTGACAATAAGGTAATCAGAAGTCATCTACCCTCTGCTCAAAGTCCTGTTATTGCTTTACTTCACTCAGAATAAAAGTCAAGGTCAATTCTGCTCACCTTTGCTCTTCCCAGCACCTGGGATACAGCCACAAAGTCATTGTAGATCTGATTTCTAAGATGCTCTTTCCCCAAATACCTAATTGGCAAGTTCCCTTACCCATTCTGAGAGTTCATCCAGAACTCTCTCTTAAGAAGCTTACATTGTTCCTTGAGAATGTGCTACTATCCTTTGCAAACACTTCTCTGTGTGTGTGAATACTGTGCTAACATTTCTATGAAAACCCATCATTAATTCTAATGAAAAGACAGTTTATGTAAATACTGTCATCTAAAACGACCTAGTTATTAGACATTATATTGAATATTGTGAACTAACTTTCTAGTAGTAGAATCCCAAGCCCAAATATTTTGTCCCCAACCATAGGAATTCAGTCATTTCCAACTTGATCTCCAAAAGCCAAACCAATTGACTTCATTCAACAGTGTGCCCCTGAGTACCTTCTGATCTTCATCTGCTAGACATCTCTAACTATTGCTGCTTGTGCTTGCTCTCAGAGATGGAGCCACACACAGGTCAGGCAGGTTCTCGCCAGCCCAATGATGCACACAAACGTCTTTGACTTTTAATTTTAGAGAACTGTTCTTTTCCTACCTAAATGTGAGTATGTTGGAACGCCCTATGTTCCTCCAAGATATGTGAGTGCATTTAGATAAGTCCATTTCACCTACATTTTTATTATTTATTTATTTGTAAAGAGAGAGAGAAAAAGAGAGAGAGAGAGAGAGAAAGAGAGAGAGAGAGAGAGAGAGAGAGAGAGAGAGAGAGAGAGAGAATAGGCCTGCCAGGGCCTCCAGCCACTGCAAATGAACTCCAGATGCATGCACCACTTTGTGCATCTGGCTTTACATGGGCACTGGGGAATCAAACTTGGGTGGCTAGGTTTTGTAGTATGTTAACCACTGAACCATCTCTCCAGCCCCCTATATTTTTTAAAATGGCTATTAGAAATGTATATGTAACAACACATGGATGATAGGAAAAATCGGAAGCATAAGTCTATAAGAAATTTAAGATAATTTAAAGATTTTCTAATATTTAAAATTTAAACTAGCTGAAGCAGATAAAAGATATATATATATACATATATAATCAATAAGATAAAATAATGTGTTACATTTATGGTTAGTTATGCAAATCTATAGTTTCCACATCTGTGAATTCATTACCTACAGTCTAAAATATTGTGCATAAAAAACTAGTTTGTACATGTGCTGTTCAGAACATGGGTAGACTTTTTTTCTTCTCATTAGTTCCTAGACAATATTCTGTACCAATCATTTATGCAGCTTGAAAAACATACTACATCTGATATAGTGATTACATGAAGTACATGAGAAATTAAGAGGTTTATATTCAATTGACCCCTAAAAAGAAAAAAAAAATAAAAGGGAAAAATAAAAATAAAGGATATAGGGGTATGTTCTTAGTAACCTAAGTAACATTACATACAGATGTTTGCCTTGGATTTTGCTACCCACAAGGGGTCCTAGAAATATTCCCCCATGGAAACTGAGAGTATTTTAATGTATCTATAAATGTCTGGGGAGTGAGGAGGGTCTGTGGATAGAGCTAGAGTATTTAGGCTTATTAAAAATTTCCAATTTTAAAGGAAAGAACACTGTTATATGAGACTAGCAGAGATAAATGCTGTTATCCAGATATGTATCTATGAAGAAATTTCCAGTGGCCAAAGTCATAACACTTCATTCCCAAATAACACTTATATCTGTTCTGCAAACAAATCTCAATGCATTTTCAGCATCTCTAAAGGTATGAAAATAGTCCTGATGGCCTTCCCCATTCATCACTTTTGCAATTAAGAGAGTGTCTTCCTCTTTCATATGTTTCACATGGTTTCCTGTTAGGAAGCCAAGAGTAAGCAGCAAATCAAACAGTTTGTACTTGGATGCGATGGACAGGCAAATATCACAGGGGACATCAAGAACCTAAACAAAATTAAGTCATATGTCAATTAACAACAGGGACACATTCCAAGAAGTACATGATTGGGCAATGTGAACATTGTACAAACATTCTAGATCACAGACAAATTGAGACTCCCACGAAACCACTAAGCAATACAATAATCATAAGACCATTAGCTTCTACGTGGCTCATCCTTGATGGTTCATGGCTGGAACGAGCCATTGTTCTGCAGCTCCTTCCATTCTTAGAAAATGAGGAAGATATTAACTGCCTGTGAAAAAATTTACCAAAATCTAATTCATTAAATAGCTCTTATATGTTTAGGACAGACATGGAAACCTCCTTCTAAGATATATAAAAGTTAGAGAAGCCCAACCATATGTCACACTAATGGATCTCTATTCCCTTGTTACCTGCACTTTCTCTGATTAATTAAAGACAAGCCATGAATGATACAAGTGATTATAGCACATAACTTAGGCCGCAGACAGGCCATGACTTGATTAGATTCTGGAACAAACACCACCTCTCTCCTGGGCATGGCTGTCCAGAGCATGGCAGGCAACTGTTAAACAGTGTCATATTTCTCTGTGCAGGTTACCAGCAATAGCATAGAATGCTTCTCCAGAGCTCCTTTTAAAACATACTTTCATAACACCTCAACTAAAAACAGAGGCATACATGAGTGGACAAACTTCAAAATAAAAACAGGATGGAAATATAATATAGAGAGAGGCATAGATTATAGAAGCCAAGTGTGTCTCTAGACTTATTGGTGACAATCGTTTATGATTTCTAATTTGTTAATATTCTTAACTAAGACTGTGTTCTTTTATACCTCAATAGGTCACTGAACTTGGCCAATATTCAGATTTGCAAGGAAAAAGAAGGGAGCCATCTGGAACTACTGACCTCAAGGACCAATAGGGCAAAGGATTCCATGTTATCTTACACTTCGGACTTCAGATTTCCATGTCAGGTTGTGAGGTTATAGTTCTTCACATTTGTCTACCCTCTCTACTATGCCCAATATTTTTATTAACTACTCCAAGGACTATGTGTGTGCATGGAGAGAAACTTCATAAAAACTTTTCCGTCGGGCTTAAATAACTTTTAAGGAATTTAATCAGAATGCTCTTTGCAATTAAAGTCAGGCTCTGAACACTGGGAAATATTTGATCCTCATTTTGTCTGGGGTTCAGTTGTGACTCATGGCAACACTGCTTTTCCTTCATCTTTTGTGGCTAATGACATTGACAATGAGACTTAACAAAAGCTCCAGTAGCAAAGCGTGACCTCTTCAGAAGGGTCTCCCTGCTCCAAGCTCTGTGTGTTTAATGTTTTCATCAACGTCAGTTAATACGATAACACAAAGAAATAAACCCTGAGGACAATGTTAGTTCAATCTTGAGCATTGGACCACAGGGCCATCAATTTAGGATATGTGAAAAGGGCTTACACAGTGGAAGCCTGGCCTATTCTGTCAGAGTTTATCATGTTTCTGACAAATTAAAACATTCTCAGGGAAAGCACTCCCAGAACAGAGATTAGCCACCTAATGTAAAGAACTGAAAGAAAGTTGAGAGTTCCCAGCAAAGTTACTGAACTGAGGTGTTGTGCATATATCTTCAAGAGCAGTCAAGACCTAAACTGCTTCTTTAAGCATATGAAGATTTTTGCATAAAAATCAAAGCACGAAGAGCAGGAATTCAGGTTAAAACTAAATCTTTAGTTATAGGTTCCATGATATCCCACTGTACTTAAAAATTATACTTAACTGAAGAAGCAAAAACTGAAAGCATTTAAGAAAAAAAAAGGAACCAGTCCTCAAAAAAAAAAATCCCAATTTTATAGCACATTAGTTGAAGTTTCAGAACAATTAAAAGACACTGGATGTTTAAAAATAAGGCATTTGTTATTGTAAGGAGCCCTGGTACATCTCATTGTAGACATTGTGTTCCTACCACGAGGTACACTAACAAGGATAATAGCTTTAAAACACTGCCAAGTCTCCTTCAAAATAAAGTCAAAGGGAGGGAAATAACAATGGATTTGGGTCTGTGCGGCTCGAACTGGCAGCCTGGGCTCTGTTCGAGTACAGCTTGGGAGGCAAGGGAAGAAGTAGAAAATGCTGTGATTGGATTTAGAGACAAGATATCAATGGTATGCACTAACTTCTGCTGGAGATGAAGGGCTAGGTGAGAAAAATACATAGGCCATAGAATCACTGAGATTTAGTAAATTATTCTGAAGTGTAATCAACTATTGATTGGTTAGATTGATAGATCGTAGGATGGCAGAAAGATTTGGGAAAAAAAGCCTGATTGTGGTGATTCTTGAGTGCATGTCTTGGACAAGAGGCTGCAAGGTGATAATATTTACCAAGGTAAGAAATATTCATAAAGGAGCAATTGGTTGCTGAATGTGGTGTATACACCGTGATCCCAGCATCTCAGAGGTTGAGGCAGGCAGATTACCATGAGTTTAAGGCCATCCTGGTCCACATAGTGAGTTCTTGGCAAGTCTGACCTACATAACTAGACCCACATTCATAAAAATAAATATAATAATATAATAAAAGCTTTGCCCAGCAGTGGCCTGAGTGCAGGATGGATGTTTGGAAACCCAGAACCTAGGAAGTAGAAGCAGGAATATGTCAAGGCCAGGGTAGACTATACAGTAAACTCAAGTCCAGCTGGACTACAAGAAAACTGATCTCAAGTAACAACAATGAAGAAGAAAGAGAAGGGAGAGGGGAGAAAGAAGAAAATAGAGGAATAATTGTTGGAGGCATGATCAATTGACTTTTAGACCCATTAGGTAGAGAATACTTGTGGAATTTGTGTGTAATAGTGTTAAAAACCTTATAAGACTTGTCATGGAAAGATAATTAAGTAAATCTCAAAAATTCCTGTGCATTTCAGTATGTCCAGATAAAGTACTTATCTGCATTTATGTTGTAAAAAGTTGAATATTAATACATATCCTTCTGTAAGAACTACAGACTTCACTTTTGAGAGTGGAAAGTGATCGCAAGCCAATGGTCCTGTCAAATCCATCTGTCAGGGAGGCAGGAGGGGCAGCAGTAAAGGTGCCAAACTGGCAAAGAATTTGGCTACTTGTCAGGAAGAAATAACGGGTGCCATCTGCACAGTACTGCCCCCTAGTGCTCAGTGAGTGACAATGACGATGCCATATGCCATTGTGATGTAACAGAAAGCTGAACATTGAATTGAATTTTATTCTACAGGTGATGTCACATGTGACCATGGAGTGACTCAGTCAAAGTCACAGGGCTCATGGACAGAGAAGCAAGACTACAGTCTAGATCACATTTTCAGGCAAACTTCTCTCCTTTGTATCAAGTTCCATTGCTTGCAAGTATGTTTCCTATATTTTCATAGCACGTTCATGAGACATAGAATTTGTTCAGGCTTCAGATGAAAAAAGAAGAACCCATCACACAAAATGGGGGAGATCCTTGAGGCCTTAAACAACTGCAAAACTAAACCACCACTGATTAAAAGGCCAAGTTAAAATGTAAATGTCTACATAGACAAATAGTAAACCAAAAAACACAGAAAGAAATCAAACATAGACTGCATTATTGACTAAAAATGTTCACCGTTTTCAAAAAAATGAGTAATTAACACAAGCTGAGTGAGGAGTACTAGTTTTGGCTTTATTAACTGCATTGGGACAGTGATTTCAAAGAATAAGGGGTATCCCCTAAAGTTTTTCTGGTTTTGATCTAATTTGTGTTATTTTCAGACCACGATGTCATTGTTAGCAAAGATGATCTTTACTTACTGTGGCCCTTGTAGGCACTGCTACCTAGTGAGGTGAAGAGAGAAAGTTATGTACATGGAAATCCCTCCTCCCTATGCTGACTAATGGATTCCTCTCTATATGATACAAAAGGGAGCTGTTATCACCCCTCTGGCCTTTGCCATTTGTGACTGAGTTGAACCCACCGATGATTGTTTTTTGTATTCAAAGCTGTATTTCCAATGTTCCACAACCCACAAATCCATTTGAAGGATCATGAAGCCAAGACACCAAGAATTCCCAAGTTTGGACAAAGTTCAGCTTCCATGTTTCCAGGTTATGTGTAGTGATCTGACCTAAAAATGACTAATCCATTGGAAAAGTGGGAAAATGTGCTTTTTAACATCACTACTCACATTCATCCTACATTCAAAGGGAAGTGGAAAAAAGAACGTTTTCTCAATGTCTTTACAAAAATTAATGTACGTCATAAACACTTCCCAATCTATAACTGATACAATCAAGGACACTTAATTAGCAGTTAGTCTGATTAATATTCCTTGGAGGTTAATTTGTTTTTCCAGATGGCTTTCATAAAAATAATTCTTAGAGGATTTCTTTTTTAAAAAACAGATAAGCTAATTATGAAGATTGTAGGATGATATAGAAATTTTAATAGTCATACCCAGGGTAAACTAAGTTCTGAGTCTTTAAGATGTGTCTGGGAGGTAGACAAGCCACAGGGAAGCTTACAAGCTTGCTCAAAGATCTCTTTGGTGACTTAGCCAAGTTAGTAATGAGGGAAAAACCTAGAAAATGAGTCAGATACATGTTAGAAGTTAGTAAACTGCCTAAGAAGGGCCAGTCCCAGTTGGACAATGGGAAACTAAACTGAACAAAGTCAAGGGAAGTGTGAAGCAACAAACAGGAAAGAGGCAGCAGGTGCAGGGTCCAGACAGGCTTCTGTGGAGTGTCCTCCCAGCAACCACATCAGCTGATTTCTCTGAAATACCACAGCCAGTGGTCTCTCCTTGGATCGCACCCATATTGAGAGCCCTTTCCCAAGCTGTGATGGTTTCTCCCTTACTTTCCAAGGAAGGAGCCCGCATTCATTGAGCCACTCAGTAGAAACTTCTTAAATATGATTCTGAGAGTTGTCTTGTACTAATGCACGTTTTCTTTGCTTCCTGAAATACCATTTCTCAGCCTAGGTAGGCATGGTGATCATAATGAATTATGGCCCGTGGAGTCTGGGTAGAAATGATACACCCCACTAGCCAGGGCCATCTCACACAAACTTTCCAGAACGATCCTCCACACCCTTCTTTATTTTCTACTTTAAAAGAGTGCTGTCAGGTCCTATCAAGTGAGTCCTTAATGACTGTGGATAATTTCCCCTTTCTTGCAATATCCATGGGAAATTTGAGGTGAGGGAATTGATGAGCAACCTGGGCTGCTGCTTGGCCTGGGCAGTTAACACAGTTCTTTTCTGACAATGCACTTTGAGCAACGTGCTGGCAGCCTGGGAACCCCACATGCGCCACGATGCCTATGTCCTCCTCCAAACAATGAAATTGGTACCTCCTTCACTATCTACCATAACCTGTGGTCAGTTCCTGTTCAGTTATGTTCTTAGACATGCACAATCCACAATCTGGGTTTCAAATAGCAGGAGCCCATCCTAAGAAGACTGATTTTGGGGGAACATGTGTAGTACAGTAAGACTATATATATAAACTGTATCCCCTAAGTGAAATTTTAGGGAAAACTCCCTGTTTATTATCTTATGCCAATAAATAACTGAGTATGAATATGACTAAAATCAGGGGCCAGGTGCATCATGGGAAGGGACATGTACAGACAATAACTGGGGAATTTGAGTTCTCTTCTAGTCAGTTGGCTCATCCTCCCTCTTGGCAGTGAACTGTCACATTGCTCTTATTATATCAGAAATAAATAAGTATCATGTTGAACCAAAGTAAGTGTGTTAATTAATCTTCATTGTCAACCTTACTGGATTTGGAATCACCATGGAAACATATTTCAGGACAGTTTTTTTTTTTTTAGAAGGGTTCATTTGGAGACATAAAACTCACCCTGAATGTGAGAGGCACCTTCCCATGGGTTTAAATGTAGACTGACTAACAAGGGGAAAGTGAGCTGAGAACCAGCACTCCTCTCTTCTTGCTTTCTGAAGGTTATTATGTTATTATGATGAAGGTTATCATGTTATGATGACTGAACTGTGAGCCAAAATACATCCCTTCCTTACCTTGCTTTTGTCAGGTGTTCTTGACAAGAAAAATAATTAGGACAACAAGGAAATCTGATAATGTACTTGCTTATGAAACTAGTAGTATTTATGATTCACTGACTCCTCAGTTTACCTAACTTAATTTCAACTGTACTTTCTTTCAGTGACATTTTAATCCAAGTATCAAATGGGTAAATTCCTTAAACAAGCAATACAAACTCAGCTCTGTTGGACTTTGTATCTGTTCCCACTTACGAGGTAATCTGGTAAACAGAATATGAATCAAAGAAATGTGTTATATTTGATTTTGTTTTAATTGACATGAAACTCAACCAAAGAGATTGATCATTTTTAGTGAACAATTCAGTTGCACTTAATAAACTCAAAAATATGCAATTCCATATCTGCCTTGTTCCAAAATGCCCAATAGGTATTCCCTACTTCCTCCTTCAGACTCATGTCTCCATGGATAATCTATTCTATATTTTTAATATAATTGAAATCATATGTGACATATTGTGTCTAGCTTCATTTACTTGGCATACCTTTTGAGGCTTATTACAGTCTTGAGGTTAATGACAGTATAGGCTGTATCAGCATTTCTCTTGTTATAGCTGAAAAGCATTCCAGTGTACCATAAGTTGTCTATTTCAACTGATTGCTTATTAAGACTAGTCCTTTGATGAACATATAGGCACTTATATCTGCTGTCCATTTTAAAAATATCTACCTAGAATTAGAAATGATGATATGTAACTTTTTAAGGAGCTGATCAACTGTTTCTCACAACTGTACCATTTTACCTTCCCATGAGCACTGTGCATTGAACTTTTATACGCTTTTAAGCTTTTCTATATATGATTTTCCCTTTGCTTAAAAATCTCTATTCTCATGTCCATTCTGGTGAGTGCTTATTTTTCTATACCCAGCACAAATTCATTTCTCTTTGAAGCCTCCTATTATTTCTGTGGACAGAATCAACTGCCCTTTTCTCCAGTGTCATTACACTATATACAATATAGATTATATTCTACCTGATCCATGTCTATTTTCTCTCAAAACAGGTAATAATCAGGGTTCTGTAGAGGAACAGAATCAAGGGAAAAAACTGTAGTAAAAGAAGGGGGATTGATTGGATTAACTCATGGTAGTCCCACAATAGCAGTCTGCAAGCCAAAGAGTCAAGGAACTGAACCAGTAGCTGCTCAGCACTAAAGGCCTAAAGGCGTCCTGAGAGCCACTGGTCTTCAGTCTAGGCTGGAAGGCTGAGGAGGCTCATTCCAATGTCAAGGAAGAGATACAAGACAAGTACCAGCAGGCAGGGAAGTAGGGAGGCAGGGAGACAGGGAGAGATGGAGATTTATTTCCCCTTTATATAGTTTTAGGGTGGGGTCTTACAACCCTATCCCAGACTTGTTGACTTCCTAAATCCCTGGAATTCCTTCCTACACTGCCCTGCCAGGAAGGGATGTTCATTTCTAGCTCCCCTGAATTTCCTTACATCCTTCCCCCTACTGAGAGAGCTGCCTTCCTGTGAACATCCTCAGAGACCCATCCAAGATTACTAAACAGGTCAAGTTGACAACAAAACTTAACCACATTTGTCATCATATTCTCAATTTCTAGCAAATGTTTCTAATACAAGTGAACACATATAGTGTTCTTAAAAGTCATTCAAATAATGAGGTATTTATTACTATCTAGCACTAAAAGATGACAGCATAAATTGTCAGATCTCTGTAAACACATGAATTTTCTACTCAGCAGTACAAGATGCCAGATACCAATCAGGGTGATATCTGAATCAGCAACTATCTATATTTTCTCTCAATGAAGATTTTTTCTTTTTCTTTTTTGTAGGAAAAAACAATGAGGAAAGAAATAGAAGGAAGGGCTGATTTCTAGAAACTTTTCCTAGGATGGGCTACATCAGTTAGGGAATTGGGCAAGCACAGTCTGTCCTCTCTAAATGTTTATTTTAAAATATTCTTATAAGAAAGAGAGAGGGGAAGAGAGAGAGAATAACTGGTATACTAGGGTCTCTTGCACCACATTGTGCATTTTGTCTTACAAGGGGACTGTGGAATTTAACCCAGGCTGGCCAGCTTTGCAAGCAAGCACCTTTAAACCACTGAGATATCTCCCAAACCCTCTAGTTGCTATTAATCTTGTTGAGTTGACCTGTAATACTTTCCCAAATGACTATTGAGCATATCAGTTTACATGAAAGATAACTCTTCATGGTCTATTGAGACAAGGATCTGAATATACATATTGCCCCCTATAGTTTTCCATCAAGGGATAAGATATCAATGATAAGAAACAGTTAAATGTATAGTAGCATGAGCCAATTTTAATTAATGAGTCTGTTACACATTGGTATTAGTAAGGGGGAGAAGTAACCACCCTCAAATCTATAGAGGGAAGGCAAAATTCCTTGTAATGGCTGGTCTTAGTTGCCAAGTTAACTAGACTAAGAACAGTCTAGGACAGATGTAACACACTTGTCTTTTCTGTAAGGGTGTTTCTAGAGAAGACTGACATAAGGGATAGTACCTGGAATTAAAATACCTACCTTGAATGTGGGTGGAGTAGATGCGGAAAAAAAGTCAGAGGAAGGCACCATGCTTGTAGAAAGCCCATTTCTGAGTGAATCTATCTATTTTGCTGCCATTTTATGCTATCAGAATCCATTTTTTTCAGGCTTTTGATATGGACTCAATGCCACCAGCAACTCCTCTGGGAATGTCCAGATTTTCAGCACCAGATTGGGGCTGCTAAGGTATCTCTTGGCTGGTTCTCTGCTTCTCCAGTGTGCAGACAGTTATTGTCAAATGATATCCCTTTGATGTAAATCAGTCCAATAAATTCCTTTTTATAATAAATATACATAATAATTCTATTGGTCTGTTTCTCTATAAAAGCCTGCCTAATATATGACTAATGGCTTAGATTATAGCTGTCTGAGCTTTAGGAAAATTGCTAGGTAGAAGTCCTAACTAAAGTCTGACACAAGTAACTCAGTGCTTTTCTGAAGGTACCAGTCTAATGGCTGAGCTCTGAGTAGGGACAATGAAATTGGAGCTGAAAGGAGTGTGTGTTATATGTACCAAGGAAATTTAATTTTGGGAGTCACTTTTGAAGCCAAAAGGTTGGAATGTCTATATTTATTTTATTTGTTCCCTTTAAAACAATCAGGAAATTCATTTGGCCTTCTTCCTTGAACCTGAATGTTTGATATTTCACAAGTAAGTGGACCTCAACTATAAACAAGCCATTTGCAGAGTGTAAATTCCAGTGTGAATGACCTTCATCTTTAACATTTGGAAGTTTGAGCAGTTTTTTTTTTGCATGCAGCAAAATTTTATTTGGGTATGTTTAAAGAGAAAGCATGTGAAAATGGAATACTACGGATAGCTATACTCTGCAAAGTTAAATACGACAGATCAAATGTTAATGATGATTTCGCTAGGTTCATTATGAAATTACTAAATAATAGATTTTTATGATTTTTGCAATAAGCCTTTTGTATCTTAAAACTGCAAAACAAGAATCAAAGCATTCATTTTGTAACCAACTTCGAAAACCAATTCAAAGCTGCTAAAACTATTGGGTAAATGTTTAATGATAAACAGGATATTTACATTGTCTTAGGGTATCTCTCTGGGGAAAAATATTATTTACAAAGAAAAATGGTAGATTCCAGAATGGACCGGCTTAAATTCTTCAAAAATATCACAAAAGAGTCTGAAAGTATGGCTTAGCAGATAAGAGTGCTTAGTAAACAAGCATAGAGGCCAGGTTTACCCTAAGTTTAGTCTCCAGCACCATATTAAAAGGTTGGTGTGGTCATGTACACCTGTAACCCAGTCCTGTGGGCAGCAAGGATTAGAGAATTGCTCACTGGTTAGCCAGTCTGACTGGAAATGACAGTCTGTGCAAGACTCTGTCTCAAGGAAACACCAGAGCAGTAATTGAAGATGACACTCAACACTCTCCTTTGGCCTCTGCCCACAAGCACACAAGGCACCCTTATCTGCACACACATGTGCTTACACAAAACTCATACAAAAATAAAGCTGTGCATAAAGGTATAAAAATGCCATGATGGGGCTGGAGAGATGGCTCAGCGGATAAGGCACTTGCTTCCAGTGTCTAAGGCTCGGGGTTCAATTCCCCAGTACCCACATAAGCCAGACCCAAAAGGTGGTGGCCCTGGTGTTCTCTCTCTCTCTCTCTCTCTCTCTCTCTCTCTCTCTCTCTCTCTCTCTCTGTGTGTGTGTGTGTGTGCTTGAAAAATGAATAAATAAAATATTTTTAACAAATGCCATGATGAAATATGTTGATTTGTAAACTAACTTAAAGAATCAATAAACAAAATTTCACAAAAGACAGACTGATAAGCCCCCCCCCGATTTTAGGATGCTAAAAGAAAGGGTAGTGAGTTATGACATAATTCTGAATTGTATCCTAGGCCAGAAAAAGAAAATTATTATATAGGTCATTACTAGGATAGTTGGTAAGATTTCATGTATAAAAATTAAACAATAATACCATTATCGATACTAATATCCAGGTAATAATGACTGTACTAGGGTTTTATAAGAGAATGTCTTTTGTTTTAGAAATAGACAATATACTATTGAGTAAAAATATTATGAACATTTACTTAAGCTATCAAATGAACATTGTGATAGTTAACATTATTTTATTTCAAGATACGAGAGAAATAGAAATACTGGTGCAATAATGATAAGTACTAAATACAAACATGTATTTTTGTGTGTAGAGGAGAAGAGATAAAAAAATGAGAAAACAGGAAAATACTAACATTTGGTGATTCTATGTCAAAGGTAAATGGAATTATTTGTACTTGTAATATTCTTAATTTTTTCTGTAAGCCTGAAGTTATTTTAAATTAAAACTGTCCCTTGAAGACAAATGACCTAAGCCCCATTCTCTGAGGGATAAAATTATGATTGCATACTTTTCCATGACAAGATTTGAAGGCTTCCTCTACTATAGCCCATGAACAACAACTTTGTCTTAAAAAATCTCCTAAAGCCATTAATTTGAAAACGTCATAGAACCCCAGAGTTGTAAGAGAAATGAACATTTATTGGCTTTGCTGTACATTTCAGTCTGTTTAGGGAAACTGCTTGGTCTTTATTAAACTCTTAGATGATCCTAGAGATCTTTTTTTCTCCCTTCATTTTACTGTTAAAGTTTCACATTCATAGTGAGCTAGAGGGAAAAGCCAGACCTTTTGAGAAGTCTCATCTCTGCAACATATTTAGAGCATAGCGTCTTGTGGACTTGTATTTAAAATGTCCATTTGATATCTACATGTTTGTATTCTAACTGTCCCTTTGGTATCTATGTGATTATGGACAAAATACATGGACTATATTTCTGTAAAATGATATAATAGCAATGCTTTCTTCTATTGGGAAGATTAAATATGACAATGGATATCCATATCAAGAGTCTTATTTCAGAAAAGAACTAACTACAGAACAATTCAGTTGGTAGGTCATTTTTTATGTGTCTAGCAACTAAACTCTATAAAACACCTATAACATTTTCTCCATATACACAGTGATGCAATATTTAGTTTATCTCTTTATTATTCATTAAGGGAGTTTTTCATTAAGCTAGAAAGATAATTCAAAACTAAATGCCCATTATCAGAAACTATCTAAGGACTGAGTGATGTCTACCATCATTTTAATGACTGGAAACAAGGAGAATGAGGCAGATGAAAAGGTACTGGAATGGATGAGGAGCTAATTTGTGTTGTGAAGTAAGAGGGAAAATCAAATGGAAAAGTGTGGTTGATAGGATATTTGAATTTTTTTATATGTCCACAAAAAAAGAAGAAAAGAATTGGATAAGTATATTCAAAGCTTAAGAAACAATTGAAAATACATTTGGGAAAGGAGTAGACAAAATTCAAATTCAAGCTTGTAGATTAGTGTATTTATTTATTCTTTTATTTATTTACTTGGACATTTCAGTAATAAGCATTATTCACATATTAACGAGGCTACCATACACACTTTTCTTTTGGACAAGGAGGTTTTATTTACACAAATGAGAGAGTGGCATTGTTCAGAGCTGGGGGGACTAGAACTCTGGACCTGGGAGACCGAAGGAAAGGAAACTCCAAATGAAACTCCAAAAACCCAGGATCAAGAGTAGAAATGGAACAGTAGGGAAAGGGAAAATCTATCCTGAATGGAAGCAGGGGGAGCTCTGAACAAAGAGGGATAGAGGACAGGAAGAAACAACTCTGAACCAGGGGCAAAGGGAGAGGACAAAGTTACAGAGGGAGAGAAATATTTATATAGACAGAGAGAGAGAGAGAGAGAGAGAAGAGAGAGAGCAATAGAAGGTGTGTGCAAGAGAGTGAATGAATAATTGGAAAATGAATGAATGCCTGAATATGCACTTATGCGGCAGGGATTTTAAGTCAAGGGCAGCAGACCAGAATCTGTAGCATCCATGCTGGCTTGGTCCTCACTGCATATTTTTGGGGAAGTGAGAACTTTGAAGTCAATTACTGTAACAGGAACTAGTCCCAGAGTCTCAGGTGACAGGGCAAAGGGAGGGAAATGGGTAGAGAATTCTGAGACACTTAACCATTAACTGGTTAAATGGTGTTGTGAAATACCTTAATTTACCAGTATGCTCATTTTATTAACTAAAGAACAAAGTCAAGTTACTTTCTGCTATCCTAGATCAATTTCATGTTCAGTCAGGTTACTATGACAACCTCGCATGGTACGCTTGAAATGATGGCTGGTCCACCAGCTAGATGATCCATCTGCCAGTTACGGCATCTAAAATGCTGAGTCGATAGAATTCTAGCACATTAACAATGACCAGCTGGTATACCAGCTATAGTAGAACATTTGAGTGCCTGGAACACATAGGTGGTAAGGAAGTAAATGATTATGGCAGAAAAAAAATGGGGTACATGGAGACATAGAAACCATGTCCCTGAGGCCAGCATGAATTTTAGTCTAAAGACAAGGAATATTCAGGGGTTTTGAGTGGATGGCATAATTTTCCTAGTATTCTAGAATCTTCCCTCTGACATGTAACAAATGATTTTAAAAACGAAAAGTCAGCAGTCGAAAGCCTGACTACTGAGCTATGTTAATGCATTGAGGGAGGGAAACGAGTGGGTATGAGAAGGAGATGAGGAGCAGAGTATGAGCTTGAGTAGAATATGAACTTAAACAATGAAAAAAAACAAGATATTCAAATTCATTTTCCAGAAGAACAGTTTGTAATATAGAAAAATTATGGAAGGGGTTGAGATTTTTCACTGAGAGGGAACGCAAAATGTCCAAGAGAAGGGATTTGACACTTAAATTTCTGAAAGTGTTCACATTTAAAAGTATGAGGATGAAGAGGAAATAAATAAGCAAAGTGAATTTCAACATCATTATATCAACTGTCATATATAAAGCATTTTGTATATGTCAGATTTGGGGTAAAGCCTTCACAAAAATATCTCATTCATCCCTGATAGTAATTTTGTGAAGCAGGTGAAACTCAGAGTCTAAGGAACTCTCTGGGAGTCTGAGGATATAAACAGCCAGGTTATAGAACATATTATGGAAATGGCTAATAAACATTTATAAGATGCTGAACTTCTAAGGGAGATGAGCAAGTGTACCATATTTGTAAAATAATTTTTTATAAAGAAAGAAAGCCATATAATACTTTGAGCAAGGACTACTCAGACACTGTTACTAGAATTTGAAATGGAATGGCTTTGGTAGAAGACCATCTGCAACAGCTATTAAAATTAAATATAGATGCTAAATTCAAGTTAAATATATATGTCTTTTGATCTAGCCATGCAACTGGAATTTATGTCATAACATGCTATCACAAACCCACTCTAGAAAATGCCTGTAAAAATTGGAATAGCCATCCCTGAAAGATGGCTGAATAATTTGTGGTTCATCACTTATACTTAAAAGAGTGATTTAGTGTTCACACCAGCTCATTCAGAGAGATTTCTACAATGAATAAGACAAGCAACAGAAAAAAAAATGTATAAAATATGAATCATTTCTATAAAAAATATAGATATCTATGTGCATGTTCTGGAGGGAGGGAAGGGAGAGAGAGAGAGAATATATGTGATCTATTTGCTCAGTCCCACTGAAACAATATTGTAAGGATTTGTATTCAGAATAGTCTGATTCTAACAGCCACTGGGGGGAGGGGAATTATATATATAGTGTTCAACAATGTTAAAGAAGTGACCTCAGGAAAAGATGAAATGAGCTGAAGCAAAGAACAGTTTGTTATTTGGCATTGAGGAGGCCACATGTGCCCTCTGGCTTCATTTGGTACTTGGGGAGCAGCCAGATGCTGGTAGCCCAGAAGCAAGGGTGTGCAGAGTAAGTGTTGTTAGTGAGTGTTGCTGAAACAGTAGAGACAACTTAGCAATGAGCAGCTTGTGGGTTTGTGGGTGGGGGTGGGAATGCAGATTAGCTTTCTAGTACTTGTTCTGTTTCTGTGTTTTATGTTGGTGGCTATTGTTTTGGTTTTGCATTATATTTATATCGTTGAGTTTGAGATAGCCTTATAATATCTACAGGTGAAGACAAGAGATGAGATCAAAGAGGAAGGCTAGATTCCAAAATAGAGGAGGAGAACTGAATAAGTGATCATTGCCTTCGTTCCCCGAGCCCTCTTTGTTTCTGAAAGATAAGTCACTTCTTTAAAATAAATAATTTTAAGATCCACGAGTGGAAGAAAGAAAATGAAGGCACTGATCTGAAAATGCCAGCCATCACCTCCAGTAACCACCCATTGATAAGATTCTAAGATACCTGTGGTGACCTGTATGAATGACAAGACATCAAGAAAATCCCAAGTCCCCGAGTAAAAGAAGACATTGCGTTACAGAGCAAACATCAATTGCATACAACGCATCTTGGTGACTACAACCCCCAACTGCTCTTGTTGCTGCTCTACTCATCCTCAGGACCTAAGGGACAGTTCCCTGCACTGACTTGCTCTTCTGTTTCAACCCCTCTTTCTGCAGATAGAGGCATTCTGAACAGGATTCCTGGGCAGGTCTGCCAGGTGTCTGTTCCCTAGTTCTAATCAATAGAACAGGATAGGGGAAATGACTCATATCATCTCCCTACATTTCTACCTTGGTCCTTAAGAAGCAGCATCTTCCAGGAAACTATGCCCTGCCTTCCAGTGTTAGGAGTAACAGTGAGCAGGCCACTGGTCACTGTTCTCACATAGCTGGCCACCATCTTGCTATCTCTCATTCTTCTGAAGTTATACTTAAACAGAAAATGGTCCCATCTTTGCTGGTACTGTTATGGGTCGGGTTAGCTTACTAGGTATGTTAGTTAACTTCTTGGTGCTGGAACAAAATAACCAGACACAAATCACTTTAATAGCGGAAGGGTTTATTTCATCACACAGTTCCAGAGGAGAAAGTCCATCATGGTGGGGAAAGCATGGCAGGAGCAGGAAACATGCATCACATCAGCCAGAAGGATGTAGAGGGAGAGATGAACACTACTGCTCAGCCAGCTCCCCTTTGTTCTGTAGTCCAAGACCCAAGACCATGGTATGGTGCCACGCTCAGTTAAAGTGGGTCTTTCTACTTCAATTAACCAAATCAAGATAATCCTTCAATGACCTTCATGCAAGCCAGCCTCATCTACATAATCCATCTTTGGTAATTCAAATCCTGACAAACCGACAATCAATATAAATCACCACAGTGGGGCAGGACTTTCTTATTTTACAAGTGAAGCCCTCCTCTCAACTCTCTAGAGACTACCCAGCTGAGGTTAGGTTATCTAATCAAGTCAGGAACAAGGAACATAAGGAGTTCATTTTGGTCTCATATCCAAAGCATATTAATTTCCCAACCCACCTTTGCAAAGGGTGAACTAAAACTGTACTTTAATTCTCATCTGACTCCTGTGTCCATCAGGAATCAAGAGAAACAGGAGGAGATGGACCCTTGAAACTTCAAGCCTAGTTCTGACATCACCAGTCTTGTCTATAACTAGCCTGGACACTACCAACTTGCTTGGGCCCCAACTATTTTCACCACATATCCTAAAACTTATTGACAAAGCTATGGATCCCTCTTGAAACTTAACAAAAAAGAGGGGTTCAATAAAGATTAACGTTGGAGTCCTTTAATCAGGACTGGATGAACACTTTAATACTCACCAGAATCACCCAGAAATCACTGTCTAGTTTTGTAGTTGGGGGAGGGGACTCAAGCACCTGGACTTTTGGCCATATCCCAAGTGATAGCTGAACCACACTTAAAGTTGAAAGGTCAAAGCAGGGGTCCCTAAACTTTGCTGTATTTTGGAATCACCTGGAAAACTTTTTGAAATTCTCCAAACCAGGGACAGATTAAATCACTATCGCTGGCAATGGAGCACAGTAAATAGTATATTTCAAACCTTCCTAGTTGATGATAACATACAGCTAACTTAGCAACCAATATTTTTAAATGATGGGCATCTTGGCAAGACCTAAAAAGTGAATGACAAATGCCTGCAGGCTATAGGTGACTAAAACTCTCTATGGAGCCAAAAGTAAAGACAATGTCTTACTTAAGCTACATTAATAAAAGGTAAATTGTCTGAGCCAAAAATTTTTTTAAAAAAGAGTCAATAAATGTGACCCTGTTTTGCCTGGGCTCTACATCAAGTTCAGCTCCAGTTTGGGGGAGTTCATATTTTCAGAGGAATATTGAAATAATGGATGTTACAAGAGAGTGGCCCATGCTACCGACAGACAAAAGAAAATGTCTTCCAATAATCATAAGTCTTTGCCTAAGTAAAACTACATTTTCCTGGTCAAAACTTTTTTGTTTTTTTCTCATTTGAGTGAAGTTCTGACATCTTCACATCCTGATCTAGATTCTTTCTGGGCAAGCTTTCTTTCTTGTCCAACAGACCACAGGTGGCTTTCTACACCCATCCATGTCTAGACCCAATAGCAGAAGCACTGAATAGGAGAATAGGTCCTGAAATATGGGCTTTGCCTTTTCTCTACCATTATGTCTTTCTTTTTGCACAGGTAGGTGTGAAATATACATACACACCAGGCATGACTGGGTTAAGACACGATTGTTATTATCTTGTAGATTGGTAATGCAGATGGTCACATTCATGTAACATTTTGTCCAGAGGGCCTTAAACGAAAGTGCATATATTTTGGGAATGTTAATTCTTCTGAGAAATTCTGATTTAGAGAAGTCAACATATATGAAAATACTCTGAAGCCTGAAATGACTTCCTCAGAGTCTGTTCAACATTTAATGGTATCTGCCAAACTGTAATCTCACTTTGTTGAATTAGGATCCACTCGCAATCTGCTCATGCTTTGTTTATGCTGTGGTTAAGATTTAATGAAGATTTGTTACCAGTAGCCAGAAATGAGACAACCTAAACACTCTCTACAAAGAGATTTTAAATGACCCTGTCTGTGCTGTTCTTTAAGGAGCTGTATCCTTAAGTAACGACTTGAGATAGTTTCAGAAGTGAGAGTTGGAAACAAAAGAGAAAATGTGGAATAGTTAGGATGGAGTTTATAAATTATAAATTCTATGCCACATACATCTCTGTATTATTTACTTGTCCTTGCCTCCGTAGCTATGGTATCCGAAGAATAGTCAAGTAGCAAACGCTGGAAAAATACTGTTCACTTTCTTAATTTACCACTTGCAATCTTTAGCAATATCTCCATGTAAGTCTCACCCCTCATTCCAGTGGTTGGTATATGATGAGTTAGGGGTGAACACAGATTTACAGATCAGAAGCTTTAATTAATTTCAACTCTTGAGACTTAATAGTTGTGTGAGATGGGAAAAGTCATCGAATCTCACTGAACCTTCCCTTCGTTATCAGCAAAGTGGGGAGAATAATAATAATACGTTGCGAGTTGTAGAAAGATTAAATTGGTTGATATATATGAAAAGAATAAGTCATGGTGCCTTGGCACAGAGGAGCCACTCATGAACAATTAGCTATCCTCATGGCTTTGCCTATAAATAATCTTTTAAAATGTTTGCATTTATTTATTTGTGAGGAGAGATAGAGATGGGAGAGGGATCCAGGACCCCTGCTTCTGTAAATGTACTTCAAATACATGAACCACTTTGTGAATCTGGTTTTATGTGGTTCCCTGGGAATTGAACCATGGCAAGCAGGCTTTACAAGTAAGCACCTTGAACCACTAAGTCATCCCTCAAGCCCCATAAATAATAATTTAACCTATAAAATAAAGCCTTAAAGAAAACGTGAAATGTTACTAACAATCCAGTGGTGAGATCTCACTTGAAATTCAAATTTAAAAAAATTTACAAACAGTGTAAACAAACACTAAATCATTCCTAGAAAATTACATGAACTTACTCTGAGTCTGGAATGCTTACACTTATTTTACCCTTGGAGGCTGCTTGATAGTTGTTTCTCAAAGGAAATGATGTTGAACACATCTTTAATTCTTTATGGCAGCCAGTCTCTCTCTCTCTCCCTCTCTCTCTCTCTCTCTCTCTTTCTCTTCCCTACATTTCTCCCCACTACCCATCCCCTTCTCACTGCTTCCTCTCCTAGAGCCCTGTCAAAGTTCAAAGCAGTGTGTGCCACCAGGTACTCAAATTGCCCTCTGTATCTTTGTCCCCATGCTAAGTACCTAGACTTGGATAAGGAGTCCACAGTCCAAGGCTGAGGGAGACACACATAATACACTTTCTGTGTATTATTTAATTCAATCCTCATACAACATTTGTCCAAAAGCCCTCATTTTAGAGGAAGAAATCAAGCCCTTAAGGGCTTTCGTTAAGACTTGCTAAAGATTGCAGTATTAGTAGGAAAGTCAGATGTAGGAGGGCTCTCTGACTTCAAAGCCTGCTTTTTGATCTGTGTTCTCAGGTAACCAAATCATCGACCAGTGTACCCACCTGTCAGGACAGGATGATCTCAGTGTACTCTGGAAATCCTTTTGAAGCACATCTAACACAATATTTCTGGTTTTATTCAGCAATGTGTTCCCTTAATTTGTGGGCAGACTTCTCCGAGTGTAAAAATTATATGAAATAAAATGTTTGAAAAGTGTTTCACACTGTGATTGAGTCATTACAACGAAAAGTCATTAATAATGCATTGACTCTGATTATACTTTCCATCGTGGGGAGCTGTCACAGGAGAATTACTATTCTCTTCTGAGGAAGTCAAAGTCATCTAGGGGTCTCTAACAATGCACACCATTGTTCTAGCATTGTAACAGTATGGAATTGTTCTTTCATGGAAAATGCATTTCAAGGCCATGGATCGTCATTAACATTCTGGAAGGGGTGTGATCAAAGGTTGAGATGGGTTGGGGAAAGGGTAGAGACAATGGAACCTAAAATAAATGAAAAACATCCAGTGTGTTAAAGATGGTTTGCTAACCACCTCCCCTGCCTGCCCATTGTCAGTGGAGCTGTATTCTCTCTTCAAATCATCCCATGGCTGCTTTCCCTGCTAGTAAATTCTCTATCGATCTTTGTGGTTGGCTTAATTAAAAAGAAAGCTGCAATATAAATGTGGACATATTTTGGATATTAGGATGCACACCTTTTTCTTCTCTAGAAATACAAACCCTCTGTAACAATTGGATTCTGAAATTGACTCAGGTATTCTGGGCCTTGGGCCAAAGTCCACATGTGTGTAGCAAAAA